>KQ965846.1:23469-151449 GCA_001574975.1 Gonapodya prolifera JEL478
AAGGAGTTCCGACTGCCTCGGGAGGACTTGGACTGGAGTTCTTCAGGAGCGTGCAAGTGGGAGGACGAGGACATGAGTGGGAGCTGGTCGGCAGCGGAGCGAGCGGAAGGTGGTCCACTCGCCACGCCCAAGTCTACGGGACCAACGGAGGATGACTGGACCCTGTCAGGGCTGTACCAGCGCGTTCCACCGGAGCCTGCGTCGCGGTCCGGGCCGAAGCCCGCCGCTCCCTCCTGGCTGGGAGGAGTGCGGCGGAAGTTTGCGGGTGGAAGCGCCGCTCAGAGTCCGATTATTCAAGCCCTCGACATCGCTCTGGGCGTCGAACATCGTCCGCAGTTTGCCCACGCTTCACGCAAAGGAAGTGGAGTTCCCTCAGAAAGCGGGACTGGTGTTGGCGCCTCCCATGCCTCTCCCAGCGGAGACACTGCGTCCCCGATCCCAATGACACGGGAACCAAGCAGTCTCACCGGTTCCTCCGACTCCCACCGCTCCCCCCACTCGTTCGAATCCGGCACTCCGAAAAACTTCATCCACGAAATGCGTGCTTACCTCCCCGGCCCGCACCGCTCGTTCCTCCTGGCCCTCTCTCGCGCCCCTTCCATCAGGGCATACGTGGCCCAAACGAAGAGGGAACGCCCCGAGGACCCGGCTGTTGCGGAAATGGCAGCAGCGTTCAACGGATGCGTGGATGGGATGAAGAGGTTCCGGGATCGCCATGTGCAAATGGTGAGCGTCTATGTGCTGATTCAAGGGAAGAAGAGGAGAGCGGAGGAGGGCGTTGTAGAAGCGGGCGGAGTAGGCGTGGGTGGTGTCGCCGGAGAGAGTAAAGGAACTGGTGAGTCAATGACGTGGGGTGAGAGAGTTGGAAACGTGGTCCATTCACCTTTTTTCTTAGGTGGGACAAATATTCTTCCGTTCCTGCGACAGTCTCGCGAGGAGACAAAAGCTGCTCAAGTGTAAGAATGTAATATTCACTATGCTGACCTTAAGGACTGTGCATTGGGTTTTCGTATTCTGGAACATTGATGTCGTGTGGTACTCTGAGCGCTTTCTTTTGCATGAAAAATCAATGTTTTGTACTATCAGTATTGATCAGTGCAACTACAATAACACTATGTCTTTCGAAATGTTGATTCGCCGCTTCTTCGCTCCTCGATGTTGAAAGTCTGCGTCCACATCGTTCGGTCGCTCATCTTTGGCATGACGGGAAGGTTGTTCGTGAACAGGTCCTGGGACATCGTCTCTCAGCATGGTTGTCCACGTCGGATCAACTGAAACAAATGCTCCAATGGGGGCGGGATGCCAGTGTTTGGGAGGGTAAGTGTGCCAAATGGAGTCCGGAGGTAAATTGGCATCTGGATCCGAAGTAGGTCCATCAAGTCCAGCCAGCGAGGAGCCGCTTTCCGTGAGCTTGGGAATAAGGAGAGGACGCCGTCATTCACACATGAACCACAAAGCTTCCTGTTAATCAACGAACCCACCAGGTGCTCGTCGACTAGCGATGGTTTCCCAGCCAATACCGTTAAGCCGTGCTCCATTGAGCGAAGTCTCTCTTCATCGAACAAAGTCGAACTCTTTTCTGAACTGTTTTCCGCAACCTCAAGCATTTTATCAACAACGTTTCTCTCCTTGCGTCCCAGACAACAAACCGCTGCGATTTCGTTTGATAGTCGAGCTGACATCCCTGCTTTTAACGAGGAACTTCGCAAGGAATGCGAGAGGAGGAGAGGAAGGTCAACGTGTGACTGAATGAGGGGGTCGTTGAGTAACTTGGCGGTAAAGGTGAAGAGACACTCTCGCTGCGCAGCCAAAGCGTCAGTATCGTGTGAAGTGGGAATTGGTTCAGCACCTTCGGGTGCCTGAGTGCGACCGAGCACGTCGGATGCAATCATAGCGACCAATCGTTGAAGCAAGAGCTGGGCAAACTCTTCAACCGACTCCGCAAGGGATCGCACAAGCGGTTGCCACAACTTAACAACCACGGCAGGTTCAGGACAGACCGAGTCCGTCATGAGCTCCGGTGGAGCGCTTGGGAATCCTTCAATTGGGTGAACGAGGGCATCAAGTAGGAAGTTGAGATCCTCCTCTGATGAAATGGTATCGGCAATCTCCCCGAGAATTCGAGACATGTGAGAGTGAGGATTCACGTCCTTCGCGCCGACAGGTCGCTGAAGCGTAATCGTGACCCTTACAGACCGGTATTGTCGCACAAGAGCCAGAATCACAGTATCAGACTTAATCACATGCGCTTGTTGCGCAGACCAGTAATTGGCATCCAACCAGGATAATGCCTGCACCGAAACATCAGCATGTTACTCCGAACGTTACAGATTCAAGGGTCACCTGTGAGCATCCGTTGCGGAGAAGAGCAATTCCAGGCATCTTTTCATGAGTTGCAACGTGCCTTAAGTCCACAAACCAGGTCGGCAGACCGAGTTGACGGGCAAGTGATGCCACACTTTTCGCGAACTGCCCCTGCTGGATTGTGCCCACGAAGCTGTTTACAAATCGGACGAAGGCCATCGAGTACAGCAAGCGAAGCTCGTGTTCTGTGACAACAGGTTCCGCATCGTTCTCCTCGTCGTGGCGACCGCCAAAGTGAGGATCACGAAGAGCAACTTCAACGAACGACGCGGTAGAGTCAACCGCCGGTGGTAAAGCGCTGCGAGCGCGCCATGCTTTTATCTTTAGAGCATTGAGCGAAATCGGTCGCAACACACTGTTCGCGAAGGGGAAAACTTACTCGATCGACTCCCCACTTTGTTCTTTCTCGCGCTCCTTTCTCTGAGCAATCCGGCCCGATGAAGGCGTACAAGGAAGACCTCACTTCTTCCCACTCTTGATCATCCTTCCAAGGAACCACTCGGGCCCGGACCATGGTTGGACGAGAAAATGGGATAGTATTTGCACTTCTGGTTTGAATTTACCCGGTCATATTACCGATCCCTTCAACAGCAAGTATGTAAAAAAAATGCAGGATGCTAAAACATCTATCGGAAGTTTCTGAGCTTGTACTTCAAACCGGCGAAGGCCAGCAACCGCAGAAGAATGACCAGAACAAGCAGGATCACAACGTTGAACCACACGCGCTCTCCAGACATGTTGACGACTTTATCTAAGATTTGTTCACCATTCTGGTAAATGCAAGTCCCGTCTAGGTCGAGGAAGAAAGCCCCATCAATTTGTGTCCAATAATAACTCTCGACGTGCGTGTTCGTCTCACCTGGCAGAGATTGATCTGGGGTGGGCTGGCATGTGAATTTCAAGCCAGTGAACTCTTGCACCGTGAGAGCGTGGATTCCCCAGCGCAACGGACTGATGTAGTTGATGATATCGAGAACTCTCGGTAGGTTAACAGCACCAACACCGCACTATGTGGAATATAAATGCTCAGAGCGTCGCACAGATGCTTGAAAATGGCGTGCTCACCATGGCGACCAGGGACGAGTTTATAACTGAAGCCACCCTGAGCAACGCAATCGATGAAGGTGATTACTTCTGATAACTTGACCACGAACCCATGAGCACAGCACTCACACAATGCCGAGACCGATGTGATCCATGATGCTCAAAATAAACAGAGCGAGGGATTCGCCAGCGTGCAAGAACGCAAAAGAGACAAACCAAAACACAAAGAATCGTTCCCCTCCGACCTGGATGCCTGGTACCCATCCAGCCAGTATAGCGAAAACGAGCGTACCAACAATACTTGTGGGCAGTTCTAGTGTCATATGGGAAAGGAAGAAGGGGAGGGCATTGTATGCACCATCTGCGTATTCTCGGTATAAGACCGAACGCTGTTGTGGGTAGTAGGCGACAGTGGCAATTAAGCCAATGAAAACAACTGCAGGGACTTGAAAAAGAAGACCCTGCGCCGCGGGATACAGTTTTCGCGAGATGAAACAACCCAAATGAATGAACCCCTTCTCATATGACATACCAGCCGGTTTTGGATCGAGAAGAAATCGTTTTGCAAGCGATTGGAGAAGAATAAAACGACAACGAGGGCTATCCCTCCCGGCAACATGATTTTGTCGAAAAACTCGTCTGTGATCGAAGAAGAATATAATGTGAGGCGAGGAATCCTGTTGTCGACCGTGTGGAAACTTACATGGCCTCCTTCTCAAGTTGAGGATCCCACGTCGAAGAAGCTGACAATACTCATGTCCAGCAAGTTTTCTGCATTGAAATAAATATAACCACTCACAGTCATGTATGCAGTAGAGAAAGGTGCACCGGAAAAGGTCGCTTCCTTGGTTTTCATGACGACATCAACACGATCTGGCGATTTGTCTCGAGCAGGAATGGAGACCGAAGGCAGACCACTGTACGTAGCCACAATTTGATCGACTCGACCTCGTGATTCCTTTTCCGCCACCGCATCACGAAGGTCAACAGACGTAACATCTTTAGGAGAGACAAACACGATGAGACTAGGAAGGCAGATAAGAAAGAGACCTCTTACTTACCAATGATGTAATCGGCAGGGTTGTCGTTGTCTGGGCACTTGTGACCTGACATGAAATTTGGAATGTAAGTTTATGTCAACGTCCACCCCGCCAGAACGTACCAGCAGCTTCGAAAAACTGGAGCATTCCTGGTCGATCACCTTGATACGCAACACGACCTCCACCTGCGAGAACAAGTACACTATCGAAAAGTTCAAAGATTTCCGTGCGAGTCTGCTGAGAGGTTACCACAACGGTACGGCCACTTCTAGCGATACTATGTAGTGTTCGGGCGACAATTTGGGCAGCTGAAGAGTCCAATCCCGTCGTGGCTTCATCCTGTTTGGTCGAAACGAGAGGAACTTAGAGACGAGCGTAGGAGAACGGACAAACATTAAGGAACTTACAATGATCAACACTTTTGGATTGCAAATCATTCCCAGCCCGATGCTGAAAGAGCAAACAGTACGAGAATTGTATTATATGAATGATGCGAGCCAGGACGATAGCAACTCACTTAAGACGCCTCTTTTCTCCGCCCGAGATTCCTTTGATCATCGCGTTGCCCACTTGAGTATTCGAACAATCTTTGAGCCCCAATACTCTGATGATTTCTTCGACGCGATCCTCTTTCTCGTGATCGGAGACATTCCACAGCCGAAGCTTCGCCGCATACATAACTTTCCCCGGATCAATATCAGCAAATGGTACCACCGAGGAGTTTGCTCCATAAACTCACGAGTTTCACGAACGGTCAGAAGTGGATACAAGGCCTCATTGTCTTTTCGAACAAACCCTGCGAGCGAGGTGAGCGCAAGGAGCGAGGGGTTTACGTCTTGGTTGTAAATGACGCGACCTTCCTTCGTATATCTTTGGAAAGCCGTGGCTGGATACGGCGTTCGAAGGACATAGTTCAGGAGCGTCGTCTTTCCACTCGACCCAGTTCCAAGAACAGCCGATAGTTTCCCGCTTTCAAACATGGTTGAAATACCATCCAGAAGCACCTTTTCGCGAGAAGACCCAGCCAAGGGCCCGCGCTTTACCACCGTAAGCTTTGCGTTCTCAATTCTGACATCCGTGCGGTCAGCAGTCTCCAACAGTCCTCGCCCGCGGCCCTGTTCGAGGTCTACGTCGGTGCCGATTTGTGCGTCGCCTCCTTGAGCGGTGGAAGGAGATTTGCGAGGTGTCGCGGTGGCTTGGCCTGCGAGTTTTGTATCAACCTCAACGTATCGCAGAAGGATTCCTGAAAACGGTAAAGTGTTTATAAGAGGAAGCAGATTTCATTCGTTTGAGGCAGTTCATACCTGCAATAACGGTTTCAACGATGCCTATCAATAGGAAGACCAAGATACGCGGTGTGATGGCATAATCCTGGCCGGCAAAAGAATCATTTATAGACAGAATGCAGCCACGCAAAGTTCGCTTCGAGAATTCAGGTACCCACCGGTGCAAACCCGACTTGATAAATGATATTGTTCCCATCATACGCGGAGCAGATCGGATTGGTGATGTCGGGAACGGGACACGGGAACTTTCGGTCTCTGAACTCGGTGAGGACGCACACTTGGAATGCCCAGTAGCTCCCAGAGATGTACTTTGTCCAAATTAGCCAGATGGGGAGCGTCGACTGTTGCGATCCACGATGTCGAGTGACAGGTGCGCTCTCTTCAAAGTTTGGGTTACACTCACTGTTTGGACGATAAAACCTACAACGTAATGAACAGCGTCGGTCATTTCTGATCGGAAATCGCCACAGGACAACAGCTGCATCAACACATACCACTCGCAAAGCCCGGAATCGCCGCCAACGAATTCGCCATGAGCGCTGCGGCATCGTACGTCCTCGTGGCTGCAATACACATCAGCGCCAAGGCCCAATAGCACTACGGGTTGGTCGTGAGATTCGGGTGAAGCAATACTCGAACATCTGTGCGAAACAGGATTCTGCTCACCAAAACGGTCAAAACGTGCACGATGGCCCAGTATACCCAATACGAGAACCCGGCACGCATTCCGGACATCGGGTACAAGATCCCCACAAAGACTGCGCGGAGCCGTTCGGAGTTTGGTCAGCGCAAGCGAGGAGGCAAGGAAGTCCGGGACGGCGCAGGACTCACCCAACGGCGCAAACAATGTGAAGGGCAAGTAGGACATGAAATGCGCCACGAGCCATGACACGACGCCGTGAGCCTGTATAGTGCGATGGACGTGGGTGGTGAGGGAGGGGACCAGAAGACGGTAACGCGGCGTCGGAATCTCACGTTCTCAGCCCGGTCCGCATCGAAGATGGCGATATCCTTTGAGAACAGGTAGAGAAACACTGTCATGAGGAGGTCTGCACAATACGATGGCAGGGTATCAATGCAACTGATCAAAAGACTTGGCTCAGCTTCTACAAATGCAAAGCGTGGGCGCTTACATGGCTGCCCATTCATGGCCATTTGCACCAGTGTGAGCCGGGATCGGACTCCGCTCTGGGTATGGTGGGGAGTCGTGGTGAGTCTGCCTTTGCTCTTACATCCCGGAGCGGAGACTCAGAGACCCGAGAGGGTACCACTTACAGCAGGATCCTCGGGTGTTTGCCAGAACACGAACCCAAGCAATACTGCGAAAAACACGGCCTCTCCCAGGACGCCGAGAATGCTCTTATAGTCGCGGATCATGTTTTGCATGTTGCGGAAACTGTTGCGCGGGAGGGTGGGGGTGGGAGAAAATTCGGTAGTGTGAGGACGGATTGCAGGTGGAACCCAAAGGGTGCGGCCCGTCAACCTACAAGAGGGTTCCAACCTCCAAGAAAAACTTGTTCACATGCTCCAGCGTCGACACTCGTGGGGCGACCAAAGAGTTGGACGTGGACGACCGACGAAGGAGCAGAGGCTTGTCGGGATGAGCCGGTATGGCGGCAGCGGTGGCGGTGGGAGCGGGCACGTCGGTGTTCGTAGCACTCGGAATCGATTCGAGCTCGACGCCCTCCTTGTCTGCGAACGGGGCAGATTCGAGAGGCTTGAGCGTTTTTGCAGCAGCTGCCGGGGAGGGTGTCGTGTTTTGCTTCTTCCATGCTTCGATGAGCACGGCCATGCGCACGGTGGACTCCTTTTCGGACGTTTCGGAGGTGGTGTCGAGGGAGGCGAGGTCCCTGGAAAAGTGGTGAAGAAAACAGCAGTAGGTGAGTAGGCGGTCGACGGTGGAGACGTGGCTTGCCGTTTTGGCCACGAGTTGCAGTCTGCAGGCATGTACGAACAGGATAAAGTCAGCCGGATTGACGCCCTTTGGACACGGGAATCCCAGCGAGTCAAAGTATGGCAGGATCTCGCGCTGCGGGCCGCTGTACACGAGGTGTCCCCCGCGGCACAGGAGGATGATGTTGTCGAAGCGTTCGAAGGCAGTGGAGCGCGGTTGGTGCACGGAGAGGACGACTAAGAAATGAAATAACGAGGGTTGCTGACAAGTGCACTGACAATAAGGGGGTGGGTGCAGGGGGTCAGGACGTACCTGTTTTGTTTTGCCGCTTCGCGACGGATTCGAGCATTTCGACCAGAGCAAGTGCGCTGAAGGAGTCGAGTCCGCTGGATAGAGGGAATCGGTAAACGATTTGGATGAGTTCATACATACCGCAGGGGAATATGCGGGTCAGCACTTCGTGCTTAGGCCTCGGGTTTGCTCCGCGAAAGAGTCCTCGGTCAGTGCCTAGCGGCGCTTAGGCCTCGAAGTCCGAGCACTCGATCTTCCGCGCTTCGCACTCCGGACCTCGCAGATCGATACTTACGACGTGGGCTCATCCAAGAAAATAACCTGCGGGAGCGACAGCATTTGCACTGCGACACTGACACGCCGTTTCTCCGAACTAGAGCATCCCCTTTTCGCCGAGTCCCCAATGATGGTGTTTGCGCAGTCCTTGAGCCCCAACTCGAGAATAATCGCCTCGACGATACTGTTTCTGGCATCCCCCTTGACCTCGGCAGGCATCCGCAAGTGAGCGTTGATGGTCAGCGTCTCTCGGACCGTGAGGAACGGCAACAGCGTGTCTTCTTGCTTTACGTAAGCGGACGTGTTGCGCAAAATGGCTTTGGTGACGGGCCGGTTGTTGAAACTGATGACGCCCTCCGTGCTCGCGTTCTTGATACGACCCGCGAGAGTATTGAGCAGCGTCGTCTTTCCGGCACCGCTGCGGGAAGAGGGCGAGAGGGTGACGGTCAGTGAGTGGGCCGCAGTACGTAAAGTGGTATAATTTGCGTCCTCGCCCCACGATGATAGTCGCATCGGTCGGCGCTATCGCGGCTAGGCCTCGGGTTCGCTCCGCGAAAGAGTGCTCGGTCAGCGCTTAGGTCTCGGGCTCGCTCCTCCGGCCTTCGACCTCCGTCGCTCGACACCGTCGATAAACGCTCCGCATAATGACTTTCTGTCGTCGCTGTCGCGCCTCCGCCTCAGCGTCCTCGCTCCGCTCGCAACCCTTTTTTTTTGCATCACTCACGAAGCACCCATGATTGCTGTGACCTGACCGGGCGAGACCGTCGCATTGATGTTACGCAGCAGTCTGAGTGGCTTTGGGGGCTCCTTGTTGAACAGCTTCTGGAGAACGGGCGCCAAGGGACCGGGGGGCGGAACCACATCGACGGACAGGCTAAGGGCGAGACGGATCAGCGGCGGCGCGTGGAAGCCGGTGAGGGCAGAGCGAGGGTATAATACGCACTCTGCTACGCCAATGGCGACGTTTCTTGCGACTCCCGGTCTGGACAGGTTGACTTTCGTCTGGCGTGTGGCGCCCGCGCTGCCGTTACTGTGATCCAAGTGTGGCTGCGGAGCGGCCAGCGGTGTTGCGGTGGCATCGGCCATGCGACGTAAGGGTGTCCGTGTCCTGACTTCTCCTGGATACTTATATCGAGTCTCCTCTTTGCGATCTGCCGAAGTAAGGCTAATTGGGATTCACCCGCAACCGCGGCCCTGCTGTGCCACACAACGCGAATGCCCCTGAGATCACACGGCGAACTCTGCTGTATTGGCAGCCG
Organism: Gonapodya prolifera JEL478; assembly: GCA_001574975.1. Classification (NCBI taxonomy): domain Eukaryota; kingdom Fungi; phylum Monoblepharomycota; class Monoblepharidomycetes; order Monoblepharidales; family Gonapodyaceae; genus Gonapodya; species Gonapodya prolifera. The sequence continues at coordinate 32,924 of KQ965846.1, forward strand.
AGATTGCCTGTTGCATTGAAGGCAGGGCCTGGTATCGACGGCTGGGGCGGGCTTCGCAGCACATGTGCTTTGAGTCCCCCATTGGTTGGCGCCAGGGGAAGGGACTGGGCTGGGTAACCAAACCGGCAGCCTTGGCGCGTCTGAGCCGGGACGCTGCATTCCGTTCAAGTTCGTTTTATTCTATGAGAACCCTTACGACAATCTTCGTATGCAAAATCGACTATGCCTTCGAAACCCAATATCTACCCACAGCAACGCAGCCCGTGAGCGCAGCGAGCCCGAGGCCCAAGCCGAGGCTGCTGTACGCCCGAGCGGAATTCCCCCAAAGCGTAATACACCTATCCAATTTGAGTCCAGCCGACCGTGACGACAATGTAAAGCACCAACGAGGGTCCAGTCGACATTCGACCGTGACGACAATCACGCTACAGATTTCTGCACAGGCTCCAAATCCGCTTTCAGAAACTCCGCAGAAGTCAATGCATCCCCAACACCGAGCAACTCTCGCACGTCAGTGACGTTGTGCGATAACACGCCAGGACAACCGACCGTCGCCACGAACCCTTCGTACCCCTGCGACGTCAAGTCGGTCAGCAAGTTTTCAATCTTGGATGCGGGGAAGTCTGAAACGAGCATACGCACGTGCACTTCAGACTAATGTCCTTTGCGTTGACGTCCTGAGCTGACATGACACTCACCATCCCTCACAACCGTGATGGCACACCCCCCACCACCCCCACCCGTAAGTTTGGCCGTCACACCATAGCGCTGGCCGATAGCGCGGACGTTCTCCAGCGACGCGTGCGACACGCCGAGGGACACGAGCAGGGTTTGGTTGGTATCGATGAGGAACTGCGTCGTAGTCCCCAAGTGAGTCAGGTGAACGACAGCCCAGAACAGGCATAGTATGGTGAAATACCTCGAGTGTAGTGTACAGGTCGGACCGGTCCGATGGAAGCTTTCCCGAAGCCTCTACAGATCCAATGTGAAATTCAGAACCCATTTCTCAACGCTTTTACACACACACACGCCACACTCATCCCACTCACCAAACCGCTCCACGGCCTCAATACACGCCCTACTCACGCCCTGCACGGCGTCGATCACGTGGTTGAATATGTCCGGGTACTTTTCTCGCCGCTTGGCCACATTCGCGACTTGCACGAGCGTGTCCTTGGGGACGCGCGTGTTGGTGATGAGGAAGCGGAGGGCGGTGAAGCTGGGATCGGAGCGAGGTAGAGGTGGAAGAGTGGAGTGGGGTTGGAAGTGGGGTGGGTCGGTCGGGTTGGTGAGAAAGGTCAGGTGACGGCAGTCGACGGCGCCAAAAACGGGAGCGCCAACCCACCCGACGAGTTGTTCCAGTGGTTTACCCTTCTGGTACAATATCGCGCCGCCGTGGACGCAGACCGAGTTGTCGATCCCGGACGGGTTTCCGTGGATAACTTTCTCCGCCATGAACGCCCACTCGTTTGTCAGGTTTGTGTCCTTTGTGGACCAGGCGGACTTCATGAGCAGGTAGGGAGGGAGGAAGGTAGGGAGGGAGACAAGACAAGACAAGACGGTCAGCTACGACGCACAGAAATAGGAAGCGCGAGCTCGGAGGGAGACACAAACATGAGTTCCAGACGACGAGTTTGATATCCGTTTGAAGGCGACCAGGAGCCCAGACGCGATACAGGCGGAAAAAGATGCGGAGGACCCCAGGCCTGCGCCGACGGGGAGAAGGGATCGAATTGTGACTTCTACGGAGATGAGGCTGTGGAACGGTAGAAGTGTGTGCGAAGTTTGTCCAAGATGATACGACGTGAGAGGCGGTACGTGGCACAAGCCACGGCACTCACGAGTCGCTGATTCCAATGAAGACGTAGAGAAACGCAATTGCCGCTCGGCCCTGAGACGACGCCGGGTCTACGCTCAATAACGAGGCCAGTTGGTCTCGCACCGCATCCGAAATCGGCGTGGGATGCGAAAACGCTGAGTTTCAAATGATCGATGGGTTGATGATCCGGGAGGGGGTCAGCTTTGTCCGAGGAGTGAGGACAGACGGTCCAGCACGATAATCTCACATCCACCATCTCGCAGAAACAGCTTCTTGGCCGGTTCCAGGTCCTGCAGCGCCCACGACTGTTGGAATCCAATGTCGGAGAATACAAGCGCGACTTTGCCGTCTCGAGTGGGATTCAGCAGCGCGAAGGTTCGCAGGCCCACAGACGCGGCGATTGCGGTCTTGAGAGGCGAAGGAATTGCGTCAATCGCAAGGTGGGTCGATTCGGTGAGGAGGGGAGGATTGCCGAAACCTGTAGCACACCTTTCCGTACACAACAGCATGCTCGCCGAATATGATGGCTTTTCCTGGCGCGGAGACGACGACAGGTCCGTCCATCGTGGTCATCGTGGCAATCGTGAACGTTCTGAATCAAACGGGCGATTGGCAAAATGAACCCGGAGAACCTGCCAAGGGAAGGTGGCACAACTCCTTCGCCCATAACCCTCCCTCGAACTGCAAACACACATGCTCTAATCAATAAGAAACATCGCTAAGGAATCACTTGTGAATAACGGCTCCTGCGTCACGAGGGACGTTCGTGGGCGGTGGCATGCACGGTCCCGCGATTGGTGTCAGCAACACAAACACATCGTTCGCACCGCATCCTCGGAAAGGATGGCATCAGGAGCGACGGAGCCGTCCTTCAGAGGTATCTACCACTGCCACGCCTTACGTTACGTCTCCCCCTCTTCCTCACGCGAACAACTGGTCCCTCGATCGTCCCGGCAACGCGGATCCGAACCCGGCACGGGACAGACTCTTCCTTTTACGCTCCGTATGATGCGCATCAATACCCTGAGCCCGTGTCACGCGATACGTCGCGCTCTGGGGAGTTGGGCGGTGCGGGCAGCTTGACGCACGCAGTCGAACGATCTCCTTTCTCTCACCTCCCCCCGCCATGGAATGATGGAATCAGCATCGGAAGTGATGAGCTTGGTGCCGGAGATGGACTACTGATGTTTAGTAACGGCGGGCCGAACGGTCAACAGGAGATGTTGGCAAACAGCACAAAGACTCTGTTCCATGACTCTTGTTACGGTTCTGGAACATTCACTCCCCTTACGACACTAGAGACCCAGACCGGAAATTTTGATTCCGGGCATTTTCTGCCTCAGGAGCACGCAGACACGTCGATCCCAAACTGTTCTTTGAGACCAACCTCGTCTTCAACAGTTTTTGACCCTTTCGGTACTGGAGGCAGTATACAACTCCCTCTGCCTCCCCTGCTCTTGTCACATGATCACACGAACCTGCAAAGCATCCTGAACTTCTCCATGTTTCTCCCGTCAACACATACTTTTGGCGACACTCCGATTCCCACCGTAACAGCAGCAGCTTCTTCTCGCGCCGATAGCCCACCGATTAAATTTGAGCAAGACTATCATGGCGGGTTTCCCCTTACGGTCGAAGATGCCTACGGTGCCGAACTTGCAATTGAGAGTTACTTCCCGCTCGACTCGAGCACGGATCTCATCGGAGATGTCTCCGACCGCAGCTTTGGACGTACTGGACACTGTCAGGGCGGACGGTCCTCAAATCGAGGATCGTTCCCAGGTCAAAACGAGGTTTGGCACTCAAATGCAGCGAGCTGGCCAAACGTGAACTACCTTAGTCCACCTGGCACTGAATTTGGAACCAGAACGGATTCCATGACTAAACTACATCACAACCAATGGACGCAGTTTCCACCAACAACCATGCCTCAGCAGGTCTCCTCCATCCAAGTCGCGAAATCGCCTTCCGTCCCTCCCCAGCGACAACGGAGACCCCGTTCCCGAAGACGCGACTTGAAGTTAGAAACGGCCATAGCTGCCTATGGTGGAGCGTCCGTCGGCGAGGTTACGTTTTCGAAGTACCGGGCTCGCAAGCCTTACATCAAGATCGACAAGATGGAAGCGGCGATGGTCAGCTATCGGAGCACTGGCGTGCACAGTGGCGCTCTTCTCAGCGCGCCCAGTCCAACGTTGCAGCGTGAACGGGCGCCCAGGAGCTCGGCTCAAACAAACCCAAGTCCACCCACGCCTGTCTCGGCGACCCCGCAGATCATCGGATTTATCTTTCCCCAGCGTGTATTCGAACACCTGGGCGCCGTTCAACCATCGCCAATGAATGCACACATTCAGTCTTGCATCTCCGAGGATTCATTGCCATCTCCTCCGTCTGCGGCTCACGTTCACCTGAAAATGGAGTCTCACCCAAACATGGCTCCACAAGCTTCGTCAGTGAAACTAAGCTGGTCATCCTCCACGGAGCAGAGCACACCGCAAGCCCAGGAACAAATCGGGGCCGACGTCGTAGTCGACAAGGTGGACGAACTGCCCAGCGTCCCAGACACCGAAAAGAAACGCATCAAACGGCCCGCCAACAATGTCTCCAAGGCCTGCTTCCACTGCCAAAAGGTAAGTATGCTCACTTGATCCCCTTTTCTCTACGCGTCCACTCACCCGCTTCCACCTCATCCCCGACAGGCCCACCTTTGCTGCGACATCGAGCGGCCGTGCCGGCGATGCTACGGACGGGGGCTGGACTGCTACGACGTCGAGAGCAAGCGCCGGGGCCGACCAAAGATGTACCGGGAGGAGGAAGTCTACGCGAGGGCGAACGCGCGGGGCGGGATCGTTGTGGGGGCCATGAGTGATTTATCTTTGTGAGTGATGTTTGGGATAAGCATTGCGCGTCCGTTGCACGTGTGGTTTGGCTGATGCGGGTTTGGTTTTGACATTAGATCGTCGCACGAGCATGGCGATGTCGCACAATGAAAATGACTGTGTCTGGACAACCATGGCCCCCCAACGAACGAACTCGAACGAAAGCACACTGTACAAACCCCACAAAAATCAAACGAAACCGCTTGCCGGCCTCTTTCGCTCTCACTCGATATGCATTACCGCTCCAAGATTACACGTCAAGGTTTTACGCTGCATTAGATAAACGTCCAAGGCTCCTCCCTGTACCAGAATAAAAACGTTCGCCTACGCAATATCAAATACTATTGTCCAAACTCCGATGTAGCTTCCGCCGTTACGGCCCATCTCTCCCATTACCCTTTCCCCAAAGATCCACCGTCCACTGCAAGGTTCCGGTCCCATTCACTGACTCATGCACCCGCTCTTTCTCTTGGCCTTCTTCTCCTCGGTCTGCTTCACCGAGCGGGGCTTGGCGGGAGACGGTGCCGGCGCGGGGTCGGTGGCTGTAGAATGCATATTCGCCAACATCACAAAACGGCGGTGCGTGAGCCATCACAACCACCAAACACGCACGAGACAAACAACGCAAACGCACCTTTTCCACCCCCCACGCTCTTTTCATGCTTGACCGGCGAGTGCGGGAGCGCCGCCTTGATCGTATCCACAAAGCTACGGCGCTTTTCCTTCGCCTGCACTGTCAGAGCGGCGGCGGCACCCTCGTCCCCGGCGGCGTCGAAAGGCGAGAGTGTGGTGGCTGAAGCCTCATGCGGGACCGGGGCGGCGGCGGGCTCGGCGGCGGGGGCGGGGACTGGAGCGGTCGCGGCTGCGGGGTCAGATGTCGGAGCTTCTGGGGTGGGGCGGGATGGGGTGAGACGTGACGGACAAATAAGCGAGGTGGAAAAACACGTACCATCGTCGATACTCTCCGGCGCGTCAGCACCAGTCGCAGCCGCAGACTCCGCGGGCTTCCCCTCTGTAGCGGGTTTCTCAGTGCCGGCCTCCTCAACGGCCGGAGTCGTGGCTTCGACAGCTTCCGCTCCTGGAGCAGCAGCCGGGTCCTCCGCAACGGGTTCTGCGCTCGGCTCCGCGGGCTCCTCTACCGGGATGGCCTCAGACGACGGGGCGAGTTCTTCGACTGGGGCGGGTGCCGCCGATTCCTCTGCCGCGGGCGTTTCTGGCGCTTCGGTGGTCTCTCGAACAACAGCCGTGGAAGACGGTTCCTCAACTGCGGCTGTCGCCCCAACTTCGTCCGACGTCTCGGCGTCGGGAGTGACCTCCGCTGGAACTTCTGGCGCGTCGTCCGCGACCGTCTCCGAAGTTGACGTCTGAGCGGGCTCGTCAGCTGCAGCGGCCGGGGCGGACTCCTCCACCACGGTAGTCGCTTCTGGTACTGGTTCGGCAACGTCTTCCGACGTCGAGGCGGTCGCAGGTTCTGACACTTCCGCAACAGGTGCGGACTCCTCAACCACAGGTGTGGCGTCCGTTTCCGCTTCGGGCGCTTCTACTTCAGTAGGGGAAGACTCTTCGACCGTTGGAGTTTCCTCAAATGGGGCTGCTTCATGCGCGCCTTCTGTCGGCGCGGGAGCTTCTTCCTCGACCACGACATCGGCTGGTGCGGAAGCGGTCGCTGGTTCTTCGGATGTGGCTTCTGCTGTGGGTTCGACTGTTTCTGAAGATCAAGAAGAACCGAGGAGATTGGTTCGCCCTCATTCTGATCAGTGAACGCGGTTGTTAGACAACTCACCAGTAGCGGGAGTGGCTTCCACAGGCGCGGAAGGTTCGGTGGTTACTGGTTCAGCTTCAGACGTGGCGTCAGTGGGCTCCGGAGCAGCAACAACCTCCGCGGGAGTTTCGGCTGGAGCGTCTGTGAGACCTTCTTCGGCAACAGCGACCACTTCGCCTGCTTCAGTAGGCTCTTCCGCTGCGCGTTCTGCCTGGGATTCCACCACGGGCGTGTCTTCAGTGGCCGATGTATTGGTGATTAAGGTATCACCAACGAGCGAATCACGTGATCGAGATATGAAAATCAGTGACAACCAATTGAATTTCCGCAAAACCAGCGCCGCCCACCTTCTCCACTGCTGTTTTCTTGAGCGATGTCCCTTGCAGTAACCCCCACGTTTGCTAGTTCGACCGCATCTGGCGCGATGTGGCCGTCTACCGGCGGTGCGACGACTGTTTCTTTAGAGAGAAGACGTTGGAGTGAGAAACGCGCGCCCATCAGCGTGTGACTCGACGGAGAGTGCACCAGGGACAGCACGCACCTTTCTTGGCGACATCTCCTGCTTTCTCAGCGTCTTCTGGTTTGTCGTCAAACAGCAGAGAGTATGTGTACTCGATGCGCATCATCGTGGGCTGGCGTGTGCGGGCGGAGACGAGGGTCAGTGAGAAGTCGAAACTGGGAGATGGGAAGTCTGCGCCACAGCTGCGGTCAGGAGATAACAACAATCATCCCTTCAATTGCAAGCAATAATTTTCCCACTGCCAAGTCCGAATCGAGTACGTAAATGTTGCATAGAGCTGCTGTGTCAGACGTGATTGTCTCATCGCCGCCCAGTTGCGGTCAATGTCCACCCCCAAGAATTTTAATTCGCGTCCATAAGGCACCCGCAAACTCCTGTACAGCCACCTGGCACTTCTCCATCTCGTAAAGTTATGTACCCATAGTTGTGTTTGGGTAACGATTTCCCATCTTGAGCAGTAGTAGCAGCGTAGTACTTCAAGTGCAACTTTCACATCGTGTCACGAAGCAATGAACGAGATTTTAATCAAGCCGTCATATCTTCTGTGAGTAAATTATACGCGTGCCGGAATTTTCTGGTCATCACCTCCTTTTGCGTCCGCAAAGTGCTTGCGTTGGTTTCGGGGCCACCGCATTAATTTGGAATCGATGCAAGCGAATGTGGACCTCACGGTCACTGATTTCACCGATTACGACGCTACATTGAATTTGGAGTTTGCTTCTCCCCTGTCTCACCTCGATGCGGGCAGCGGCAGTACTGAAATGCGGGTTTTCCGCATCATAGTCCCACTGACATTGAAGCAAACAAGAGTCGCATCGGAGCCTTTCGATCTGTTGAAGCACGACCGCATGATTGATTTTGAAGGCACCATTCACCTCCAGATTGTGGATTGAACGAACCGGGGAAGAACGATGAACAAATGCGTTACTGACTTCCTCATCATTTTTGAATACAATATAATACACCAATAGGTCTATCAAGAGTCCGAACTAGCGCTGCGGCGAACAGTAGGCATATCCGGGTTTTCCGTAGACGGTATAAAACTTGTGCCAGGAATCGCACCCCGCGCAGTTCTGCCATTTCCCAGTGTCCCGACCATTGACGTAGACTTTGTACCGTGCAACTTCGTACTTGTCTGAAGTTTGCCAGCCGAGCAGCATTAGCTCGGTCGGGTAGCCGGGACATTTCACGAACTCCCATGAGCCCGGCGCTCGCTTTTCCAGTTGCGGGGCGGGGAGAGATTCACCGGATTCGACGTGGAAGGACTGGGTGGACGGAGCGATTGGCGAGAGTTGTGTCAAAAATCCCCTCATTCAACCGTTGAACACGATCGAGCATCTCCACTCACCAGGAGGGCAGCGATTGCAAGCAGCAGTACCAAGATGGCCGAAGAGAAGTGTTTGCTCATCGTCAGTATCGATTGTGTGGAACGTGTGCAGATTACTTGTGTTTCGTGGGGTGGGGTGGATTATGAAGACTTTCTAAGCCGCGCCTTCACCGCCACCGAACCCTGACCAAGCCCCGAAGGCGTTGCCACACGACGTCAGGCCCCCTATAAGCGCATAGTTTCGCTATTAAAGTGAAAATGATGACTGCTTAAGTTGGAGCATGCAACACGTGGTTGAATTTCGTGTGACAGAAAACACTTGCGCCGTGGTTGTTGACGCTCCTTGTTCTGACTTGGTACAAGCGTTCGTCTCACGACTGCTTATGTGGAAGATTGTGACGAAATCGAGACATATTCGTTCCACCGTGGAATTAAGTCTTCCTTGTGCGCAACGAATGCTTGGACTCACAGTTGATGAATCTGCTGGACCCTTCGTGGATAGATTACTGTAACAAAGCTCCAATTGTCACCATCAAAGAAGGCGCCATGCACTTCCAACCACCCACCCGGAGGTTCCCACTATGTGTTTTGGTGTTTTTTTTCGTTTCTGTGCAGTGCGTTCCAGGGTTGCTGTTTTGGTAGGGTAATATAATGTGACTATGACACAAGCTTCACCGCTCCGTGAAACACGAATCGAGAATCAGATCAAGCCAGCCTGGTCTCTTTGTCATTATGGGTTCTCGTGTTAATCCTCCTGAGATGACGGATTCATGGGGGCGGAGGTGCATTCCGCGTACACATATTGTGCTACGCCCACGCGATCCGTGTGCCCGACCGTCGGTTACTCGATGGTGTACCTTTTTGCACCTCTCTTTTCATTTAGGTGAGCATCAGCCGGGAGACTGACCATGCGGTCTGAGCGGTTTACCTGTGTTTACTCCGCGGGTGAACTATGACAAACTCTAAACAAACAAAGCCGCCTCATTCTTCAAATTCGCCCATCGCGACGGCAGGAGTATCGAGCCGTCTGGAAATGCTCGGGCGCCACATCCTCGTCTTCCTGGTGGCCTGGACGTGCCTGGCTGGTTCTGCGACTGGTCAACCCTGGAAGCTGACACCGCGACAATCGACCACGTATTCCCTCAACTTCAGGATCGGAAACTGCTGGGACGAAAACAACGATGCGCACGTGGTCTTGAACGTTGATGTTTTGGAAGATGGTGAAAAGCCTCGGGCCAATGGGCTTGCGAACATCAACGTGACCTTTGGTGGCGTGGAGTCGATCCGCATCGACCATAGCTGGGCCGCATCACGGTCATCTGCTGCAGGAAATGTTTGGTCGTTCCAAGTGCGTCTGTTTTGATGATGAATTGAATTGAGGCATCACATCCCATAACCATGTCGCCTCAATTTCTGCCATCAGACGCAAGAAGGTCAATCGCTTGAAGGAGGGATATTTTCCCTTCCTGGCGCTGGATGCAAAAATGCAAAACTTCAGTCCGCGATCAGTTTTTCCGCAACGGGCACTCTGTTATCGGGGGGCGCCATAACAGTTACGGTGCGTGGAGATGGCACAATAGGACTCGTAAATAGCAGTATGTATCATGTTTCGTGTTTTGAGTCTTTTTGCTTGTGGTCTCATCCCAATTGATCCCGACTTCGTGTGTCTCCAGCCAAAACGTAAGTTTCAGCGAACAACAGGGAATGCAAACTTTCGGGAGTACCAACCACCACTCTCCTCTAGCACATCCGTAATCTTGTCTGGAACTTTGACTTCCTCCGCCACTACCGTTACGACCGGTCCTTCCACGAGCGGGCTGGTTTCCCTCTTGCCAATTATTCGACCCACCGCAACAATGAACTCATCTGCTCCCACAAGCGTCTCTCCAGTCCCAACAGGATCCTCTGTGCGATCTTCGAGTAGCACTCGCAGTGACATGGTGACCACTGTTGCTAGTGTAGGAGGAAGTAGCTCCACGGCGAGACCAACAGCGCCTCCCAGTGCAGTTCCAGGTACCTTCTCTGTCGGGTTTTTTCCGACCTCCACCAAGTCGGCAAGTTCTGTCACTTCCCCCACTGCAATGCCTCCGAGTACGAACGGGACCAACGCTGTTGTCGAAGGATGTGTCGTGACGCTGCCGCCCAATGCCTTAAGCGCCACGGGATTGTCGACTCCCTGGGTGGTATCAGGAAACGGATGCAGGCAAACCGCGGACGGAATGGCGACGTGAGACTTTTGTAACTTTGAATTAGAGCGCGCGGATGTCGTTTGCTTATATCAATCGCCTCCATCAGATTCGCGGAATGCACCATCGTAGATACGTCTACCGGCCAACTCTTCGTCTACTCCCCTCTGCTTATCAACGCAAACCAATCCTGTGTCCTGCCTGTGGTCCCCACTCTCCCTGCCTCCTCCTCCGTCGGATGCTGGCTCAGCACGAATGGGCCAAAGTTGACACTCGCGGACACCAGTAACGGGCAGGACCTCGCCGCGGCCAACTGCGTCAACGGAGATCCGGTTGTGTCTGGAGACGTGTTTGGCTCGTTCGCAGCCTGCAATGCCGCGCAGTTCTTTGCGGCTGCCGATAAGGCAGACGTTTCTATTCCTGACCTTGGGAAAGGGGCCAACGGGAGGGACTGCTACACGACGAGGTCGTTCGAAGTTGTTGATATGGACCAGTCTGGTAGTGTCATGACATCGTACGCAATTGGTAGGGAATTTAAACCACAATTTTCTTCGAGATTGATGTAATTCATCCCAATTTCCCTTCGCCGCCAGACGCAACCGGAACCATCAGTCAGAAAGTCACTTCGAACTCCACTATACTCACCTTGGACGTCAGCAAAGGGTCCGAAAATCTCCTGCTCGATCTCTTTATCCTGCCGGCGTTCGGTTGCAGCACCTTCACTGCACCCAGTCTTGTGTATCCCGCAGTATCGGTTGGCTCTCTCGCCCTGAACGAACTGCAAGCGGCGAAAGGCCAAGCGAATCCAATCGCACTCGTTCCTCCGAATGTAAGTGATGTTTTTTTTTTTTTCGATATGTCCTTCAATCTCACCGACACGTCTTGCACCTGCTTCAGAGCCCAATGGTCCGCCTATCCAACGGTGCGACGTCGCTGAGCAAGCAGAGCGCGTATCGGCGCTCCGTCAATATGCGCGCTGGCAACGGGACCATTGCTGAATCAACCGAATACTGTCGCAACATATTGGACTTTGCCGCACCGGCTATCGTCACGGACGCCAAGTTCACAGTGGGGTATGCGAGCCCTAATCTCGCGAGCGCGGTAGACCTTTACACGTTCTTGGGGCAGAGACACGAGTCGTCGTGGATAGGGCTGGGCTGCGATGCATTGTTGACTGACGTGAGATGCAACTTTTGACCATTTGCAAGTACTTGTTCTAAGCGCTGAAACGATATGCATTGTTCGTTTGACATACCAGGTCGTCTACATGGACCCCATGAGGACTGTTCCTATCATTGCAAACAGAGATGCGATTGGGGTCACCATTTCGCTCACGTTCAACACGCAGACACTACTCACGCTATTCCAAACACGCGGAGCCTCCAGCAACGGCACCAATAGCACTCTTACACCACCTGGCAGTACCACAACAACCGCCGGAGTGGAAAAACCGGCAACTTTGCCTCTCATCGTCACCGGGACTACCACAGCGGCACCTGTAACTTCTTTGATAGCAAGTTCTGGCGCCACTTACGCCCCAATAACTGGATCAGCGGCTGATGGGAGGTCAACGTCCGTCGGAAGCAGTGGAACGGTCACCCGCAGTGATGCACAAACCACCACGGCATCCTGTCCTACCACTGCTTCCGCAAATGTCCCCACCGGTGGGGCCGTTTCAACTGTTGCAAGCAGTCCTACTGGGACGACTGGACCATCAAGTGTTGCCTGGATCCCTCCAGCTCCCGCCACAACAACAACCTGGAACGTTGCTTCCGCAAAAGGTTTCACGTCTGGATTCATTGCATCGAGTACACCACCACCACCGCCAAATCCTCAAAGCGCTGGACAAGTTCCGTTGGATACTTTTCTTCTTGCTCAGCCAACTGGCAGTGCTGGAACAGGCACAATGATGCCTGTGTCTTCGACTCCACCACTACAAACTCCAAGCGCACAAGCCGCTGGTCAAGGCGGTACCATTACTTCCTCCAACGGCCCACAACCTGCTGCAGTGGCAGAGCTTCTGACCACGGATGATAACACTGACCCGACAGCGGTGATCGAGGGCTCTCATTCGTGAGTTTGCTGGCATTTGTTTGATTGGTCGACTTGTAACCGTTGGCTTGAGTACAGTGGGGCCACAGTATTCTCAATCTCAACGGCATATAGCGTCTCGTACCAAATCGGTGATTGTTGGGGAAGCAGTGGCACCGTCTTGTTTCCTCTCCGCATGAACTTCGCCAAAGTGAGCGAGGACCAACCTGTAGTGATGTTTGCTGCTACTTTCGGGAACTTCGAGGACGTGTCGCTGTCGGAAGCCTGGAACATCGAGAATGTCATGGCTACGGGCAATGTTCTCAAATTCGAACTGTTGAGCGCCGCGCAAGCCATGGGCGGAGTCATCGAAACGGCAGATCCCAATGTCACTTGCACGGAAGGAAGCATGTCAATTGAACCCGCGCTCTCTGTCATCGGTATGCTCGGAACAGGAGAAATCATCCCTATCAGCGTCAATCAGCTGTCATAGTTGGACGCCATTTTGAAAGCTTGCTGATTGGAGCCGGTCTCCATGTAGACATTCGTATTTATGAACATCGTTTTTATTTTTTTGATATGTTCTAGTAATCTATGTAATCCCCCATGCCTCGAAGTGTTCGTCAACGGGAAGTTAGTCGGAGGGCCGGTGTAAAGGAGTTGCGCTCGCATTGATTTCCATTGTCGGTCGACCAATACATCATCCTTGGAGGAGGTTACCCGTACCACAAATGTGGCACTGCAATATGTGCCCGGCCCCGAGCTTGGTGGTGAAAAACGAAAGCTCGCCCGATTCGCCCAGCAGCGAAAAGATCCTCGCCACCCTCGAAACTGCCTACACATCGCTCATCCAGTCGTCACTTTTCACCTTTCACTTCGATGACAGCGAACGGCCATTCGGATGTTGCCGCCAAAATTCTCGCCCAGACTGAATTTTACTTCGGGGACTCAAACATCGTCAAAGACAAGTTCCTCGTTGGAGAGATCCAGAAGGACAAGGATGGTTGTGAGTCTGGTGGCTCAACCACTGTTTCGTCGCTGACTCGTGACACTCATCGACGTTTTCGCTCAACTTTCCCCAGGGGTTCCCATCGAAACACTGCTGAAGTTCAACAGATTGCGCCAAATTTCGGACGACGCAAAGGTCATCGCTGATGCTCTGCGCAAGTCGAAGGAGATGTTGGAGGTGAAGGAGGACGGTTCTGCTGTGAGGAGGATCACGCAGGTGGCGCTCAACCCCAAATACAACTCCCGAACTATCCTTGTTGTGAGTAGTCGTGCCGGTGATGTGGGGCAGGCTACAGGATAGGTGGACGACTTGGCAAGCAGATCAAAAGGCGGGAGTTGATTGGAATGTGGAAATGTCGACATTAATCATTCTGCGAACGTTTGATTGACATCTCCTGCGTCTTGTGTTTGCTGCACACTAGACCGGATTCCCCCACGACTTGACCTCGCCTGTCGACACCATTGCGGAGCACTTCGCCGCGCTCAACCCTGCCAACGTGCACCCTCAACGCAGCAAAGACCACGCCACGAAGATCTGGAGCTTCAACGTGAGTTTTCTCTCGAAATCTTGCTGATTTTCTTCCTGATTAATGACAACTGCCCATAATTTTTGCTCTTGAAACTCCAGGGCTCCGCTTTCGTGGAGTTCGCTAGCGTGCCAATCGCCACCGAAGCCCTTGCGCTCACCACATACAAAACAGTTTCAGGCGCAGAGCACCCCCTCACCACTCAGCTGCGCAAAGACTGGATCGAAGACAGTCGCCGCCAGCGTGGACTCCCGCCGACGTCCGAGGAGGAAAAGGAAGAGGTAAAGAAGGACGAAGGGGACCAACCCGACCCTAAGTCGAGGGGTTTGTTTACACTGCACTACCTACCCGGTACGTAAGACCTCTTCCGTTCACGTTTCTCCTGGCTCTAACACAGTTTTGTCACCAGGGGGGATGATGCACCACATCGAGGAAGAACCCAAGAAGCGGGTTACCAAGAAGCCCAAGAAGGAGGAGGAGCCCGAAGTCAAGATTGACGAGGATGAGGCTACGGCGGAGATGGAGAAGGTGGAGGTGACGCCAGTTGAGGGTGGGCTCCTTCGAGCCGCGAACTTCAGGTGAGCTCTTTAGTGGCGTTCTTGTGTTTGGCATCCCGCGTCATACACCCTTCCTCTGGTATATCTGCAACTCAGCTCGGTTGCCCACCGCAATGACGTCAAGCCCTTCTTTTCCCAATTCGGGCTGGTCAAGTGGGTCGAGTACGACCACATCGCACGGGTCGCCTTCGTGTTGTTCGACGACGCCGGCCGAGGGGTTGAGCTTGTCAAGGCGTGGGAGCAGGCAAAGAACGGAGAGGAGGTGATAATTGGAGGCTCAAAGGTGGCGACCAAGCTGCACGACATGGACATTGGCGTGCGAGAGCCTACCGGTGAGTACAATAGTGTCACGTTTTATTGCCCGTCGGCCCCACTGCTCGGCAACAGTGCTGACGTGTGCCATTACCTTCCCGTGAAACAGCCGACGAAACAGAGGCTTTCTACACCGGCTACGCCGAACGCCTCACCACCATCCGACACAACGAGAAGTTTGGCCCGAAGGGTGGCCGTGGAGGGCGAGGAGGTCGCGGTCGAGGAGGAAGGGGTGGTCGAGGAGGACGGGGCGGACGGGGCGGACGCGGAGGTGGAGGTGGTCGGGGAGGAAAGAGAAAGGCGGAGGATGACGGAGAGAGGAGTGAGAAGAAGCAGCGTGAGGACTAAGGAAAAACGGATTAAGGGCGGCGGAGTAGTTGAGCCGGCCCATTGCACTGCGTACATTTCGAGTTCTAATCATGACATATCGGGTGTCGAATTCAATGTTGCAGCATTGTTCATGTAGATTCAATCCGAAAAGGGCTTTATTCTTTTAATTGAGCGCAAACAAATCAGTCCGCCAATCGAGTATCACTGTCAAGGTTCTAACTTGTAAACGCGGCGGTTTCGTCTCATCCTCTTGCACCACGCACTCTTCTGCCTTGAGTCGACTCTCCTTTGTTGCGCTACCTCATTGTTTGCGTGTCTGAAGGCCTGCTATGATCCTTCCGAAATTAAAATACCCATTAACAGTCCCATTTCGCAAGCATATATTCATGAAATAAATGAAAAGAAGAGACTAGGAACACTTACGAGGGCATATCATAATTTAATTGCTTCGTCGGCAAGGTGAGTTCAAGCTGAACTAAAAAAAATAACTGCCCCCTCCGCGGATCGAACGCGGTGCCTTAGCATCTTCAGTGCTACGCTCTCCCAGATGAGCTAAGGAGGACAGCAGACAAATAAGGGACGCAAAATAATACTATATTAATAATATACTAAAATAATTTTCAGTCACAAATCTTGTAAACCGGAATTATTGCAGTATGGAGTAATGTCTTCAGTAAGGGTGTTGTTTAACCTATTCCTCATTGACCCACTGCAGATCATGGTTGCAAGGACATACACTGACATGGTTTATAAAACTATCCTTCAGATGGCAAGTCATCAGTATGTGAAGTGCTTAAATGTAAGGCTACAGTGACAGTAAAGCTTACTAGGGTTGTTATGCCACTGTTCCCTTAATTTTACTACAGCAGTGGCGATATCCTCACACCCTGTGTTCTATTGTTTTGCAATAGTGTTACAGGCCAGGACACCTAGCAGTTTAAGTCAACTACAAATCCTGATGTGGTTCCAAAAGATTTGGTTTGTCAATTTTGTGAATCATGCAAGTATTCCTGAACACTTAACAATGACATGCATGTTATAGATGCTGAAGGATGGAAATAATATGAATTAGACATGACATCATCACAACAGACCCTCATTTCACATGTTCTGTGCAGGTCTGCAGGAACTAATGCAAGATGGTGACAGCATTTCAGACAGAGATAAAAGTGCAAGTTTGTGCAATGTCTACCAAACAAGCTTGTAATCCTCTTTTCCTATAAATTCTTGGCATGCCATGTATCATGAGACAAAAGTGTGATGATGCCATGCTAAGATCAGACCTCTTGAAACTGGCAAGGTTTCATGTCACTGCCCTGCCCCACAACCTTTGCAGTGGTAAGTTGATTATGCTGTACCCATGAGATGTTCAAGGAGTTGACTTCTGTGGCATTGCTTCCCAGTTTTTGAAAACACTGACATGGCTCCAAACAAAATGCAAGTGTTCAGTGAAATACATTCATAGCAATTAGTGTCAAGGGTAACCTTGGATTCTAGTACTCTTTTGGAGATGTTGATGTTGGGTTAAACACATGCATGGAATGCGTGTTGATTGATGTATACACTAGCAATGTTCCAAAACATGCAAGGTTCAATTCTTTATGAAGACCCCACTGTTCTCACATGGGCAGTTTAATAATTCTGTTGCTCATTAGTCCCATCAGGAAGGCTTGGTTTTGTTGGAATTTAACCACATTACCAGGCATGTTCACAAGTACACACACTGAAACAGTTCAAAAATAACTGCTTGAAATACTCAAGCAGGATATAGCAAGGAGATGAGGAGGGTATAAAGGCCAGGAACTGTTTGAAGTTCTTTAAACCATAAAAAACCTATCTAGCAAAAAGCAAAGTCCCTGTAAGTTTTTGTTTATTATTATTATTGTTGAAAATAAAAAGGTGAGAGAGCTGAAAGCCCTTGATACATTACCATGACTCCAAAATGCAACATGATGTGATTATGTTTGCACACTTTGCAACATGTGCTAATGAGACATACCATCAACATGGTTCAAAAAGAGATGCCACTGATATGTCACTGGAAAGTGAAGAAACACACTAGTGACATCACCACTCACATGGATAAGTTGGCTCAGCTTGAACACAGATCAGTTTATGTCAATGATAAATCCTGATGTGGCTCCAAACAAGATGGTGCCCAGAGTCAATTTTGTGAATCATAGTAGAGGATAGACTGAGATTACAGTGGATAGGTGGTAACATCATCACTTTACTCATGAGAGCATATTTGCATGTGCAGAGTGAGCATAGTTGCTGGCAATAGACAGATATACCAAGTTGATGGCATATATCCTCTGATGATGACATCACTGAACAGTACTACACTCAGAGACCCATTTACAGGCTTGTCCACTGTTTAACAACAGGGTTACAAATAACCGTTCCCACACAGCAAGGACTCAATAGTCACTGTCAGTATCAGAATGGTTCAAATGGTAAATATTTTTCATTCAGTGTGCAGTAGCCATGGTGTCAACTTAATTAGACAGGACACTGCTTGCAGAAGAGATCATTTCAGTTGTATATTAAGGGACTCATGTGGCACACACATGGCTGGCTGTTGCACGAGAGCAACCTTAGGAGTCCCTGCAGTTTTCAGAAGGCGAGATGAAAGAGCGGCAGCTGTAAGAGGGATTGGAGGTCCATTGTTGAGAATAATAGACAGTTTGCGAGATGTTGGGGCTTTTGTTCGGGTTGGGCATGCCGATTATGCTCTGGAATCGGGCTTTTCGGTGTTTGTTCGGACATGGGAGCCCCAACACCAAAACAAATGAGCACAACGAGGCGACGCAGGTTGCGATTGAAAGTCGATGGCCGCAGAATACAAGCTGACATACTGTCGGGGTTACAGTAGTTCTTCGCCTCATGCAGCGACCATAAACGAACGCTCGAATCATTTCATCCGTTTCGCGAGGCACAAGTAGGTGGCAGATCCGGGGTCGTCGCTGCTGAAAGTTGGAGCTTTCATATAGGAACTGACTCCCACCTCGAGACCGTTCGTCGGACGTCAACACCAAAAACCCAACACTCCATTATTCAAACGATACACCAAAAAATCTCCTGCTTCAGCTAGCTCCTCGTTCTCAACCCTGACACCATCCTCCCCGCAGCACGGGGCACCGCGCTGCGCCGTCACTGGGCGGTGTACCCACCTAAAGCCAGAACAAAATGTTACCGTCAGAAACAAGCGACCAATGTTGCGAAGGACAGCAGCACCGATGCCCACCATCCACAGTGACTTCCGATCCCGTCATGAATGCCGACTCTTCCGATCTGCAAAGTGTAAAGCGCATCCGGTTAGCCCTTCTTGTGGTTGCAGACGGAGCACCACATGATCATCCCGCCCGCACCCTCCCTCCCCAGCCCGTCCCCACCAATCTCGACCCGGCGAGGTACTCACGCAAGAAACACCACGGCGTTGGCAATATCCTCCGGCTTGGCGCCGCGTCCGATCGGATGCATGGCCTCCAACATCTTTCCGGCCTTTTCTTTTATGGCGGCGTGGTGCTTGAGGTTCGAATTCGGTGGCGTAATGACGTGGATGTGCGTGCACGTGAGACGTAAGTGAGCCGGCAGCGCGAGAGCGGAGCAAAGATGCAACAAGGGAACGGGCTCATGCTCACCGATTCTGGTATGTCGTCCAGTTTGTCCTCCATAATGTCGACGCCGCCTGGGTGGACGCTGTTGACGCGGACTTGGGGAATGGAGCGAGGGTACGGTTACATCAATGAGAAGGAGGTGACCGCTAAAAGGGGGGCCGCTCACTGTTGAATTTAGCTCGAGCAGTCTGTGCGTTGATGTGAGAGGTTTGACAGGGGACTACGTTGTCACGGGGCGAAGAGGTGACTTACTTGGAGAGCGATCGACTTTGTGAACATGCGGATGGCGCCTTGCGACGTGGTGAAATTCGAGGGGCAAGAGGAACGGCGCATCAACTCGGTCAACGAGTGGCTCTGAATTAGGATGAAGCAGACAAAGCACTCTCACCCTTGGTGGTAGAATCTAGACGCAAAAGTGTTAACCCGGTATCAAAAAGAGCCCACGCTGTATGAGTCAAAAGTAAAGAGCTTACATATGGGAAGATCGACAAAGCCGACCTGTCCTGCGTTCGAGCTAATGTTGATGATACTGCGAGATTCGTCGGAGGGAGTCTTTTTCATCAGTTTGATGGCTTCGCGGGTTCCGAGAAGAACGCCCTCTGGCCGAGGAGTAGGAGGGGCACAAAACTTTTATCCAGATCGGAAGACACGCTGACGAACAGAGAGCTCACCGACGTTCACGGCGTAGTATTTTCGCCAGTAGTCTTCCGTTTGGTCCTCGAACGGAATCTCGGAAGCGGCGTAAATGCCTGAACATGTCACGGTACGATGTCGCGACTCTATCCGATGATCAATTTCTCCCATCATGCTCACCAGCATTATTAACAAGCACGTCAAGAGTCTTGTACTTGTCCTCAATTGACTCGATAATATTTGCCCATTGGTCGCCCTTGGTCACGTCCAGCGGGTGGAATTCGATACCGAGGTTCTTGCTTGCGATCCACTTGTCGAACCGCGGGCGTGCCGAGGGGAGGTCGCCGACGATGACTTTTGCGCCGTTTTGTGCGAGGAGGACGGCGCAGGCGCGGCCCTGCAAGTGAGGAGATGTTCGGAACAGTTGGAGGATATCGGCGGTCCCGCTTCGCGAAGAGGCAACTCACGATTCCCGAAGCACCGCCGGTCTAGGATAAATCAGCAAAGGGTGGTCAGCGACCGCAATGATTCGGGAATCGAAGGCAGACCAGCTACACACCACCAGCGCCACTTTGGGAGATCCGTTCGCCTTGGCCAGCCGGGAAGACATGGTGCAGTGTTCGATGGTGTTGCTGACAGCGGCTTGGGCTGCTTTTAAAGCTGCGTGTGCCCTGAGGCTGACGGCGGGTAAACTCTCGCGCTGGCCGAACTCGTTTATCCGGTGGGCCACAGGTCGCTGCGGTCGCCACCATGAGACGCTTGAAGTGCAAATGACTATCCTGACGCTAGATAGTGGATTGTAGAGTCGCAGGCTTGGACTGGAATATGCTGTACCATGTAGCACATCATATCATCTCACGAAATTCGAAAGTCTCAGACAGTTTTACAATCATATTGAGATTTTTGATACCCCTCCCCGCCCCGACATTGTCTACCGGCAGCGTATCCACAAAGTCGGTAGCCGCACTTGGCAAGATATCCACCTACGCACAAAGAGAGACTCAGTCCCGCTACGAATCCACCACAAATGACAGGGAGCGTCGTCTCACCATCTACAACGAGTTCCGATCCCGTCATGAAAGACGACTCCTCGGATCTGCAAAAACGCCAACGATCATGATAAGCCTTGGAATTGCAGATCGCCCTCTCCCCAGCCTGAGTCATACGTACGCTAAGAACACCACCGCATCTCCAATCTCCAAAGTAGTGGCACCACGTCCGAGGGGATGAACCTCTGCCAATGCCTTCACCGCGTGGGCTATCATCGCCTCACGTTGCTACGGAGAAGTTGGTGTGAGGTCGGCTCGACATGGTCTCAACCCCCCAGAATTTGATTGTGACGGCACTCACCGATTCGGGGATCGCCTCGAATCGCTCCTCAAATACGGCAACGCCTGGCGGGTGGACACTGTTGACACGAACTGTGGTACGGTCATGTCGACGTCGGCGAAGTGGAGTGGATCGATACACTATTTCGACCAGTGTACGTACTTTTGTATTTGGCCTGTGCCATCTGCAGTAGACGGAGCGGAGTTTGAAAAGATTTGAAGGTGACAATGATTTGAGAAACAAACCTACTTGCAAAGCAATGGATTTCGTAAATAGCCAAACAGCACCTGAGCATATGAAACGCAAGAAATAATGCCTTCATCTTTCAAGCGTATTCGAAACTCAATCTCGATGTCCCTTACCCTTCGTAGTGCAGTCTACAACGCACGGTAGCTCTCTATCAGCTCCAAGCGAAAGTATGCGGTGCGACGTGACGTACTCACACGTAGGATTGTAGTCTTTTGCAGCGACGCCAGAGATAGAGCTCATGTTGATGACGCTTCGCGAATAGTCTTGGGGGATCGTCTTCTTCATGAGCGTGATGGCCTCTCGCGTTCCCAGAAGCACTCCGCATTGCAGTACATCGTGATGTGGCATCAGAGACACTTCTTCTTGGGTGCTATATTTGTGCATCCAGTCGCAGCACATACGGACTCGACGTCATCTTCGTTCCATTGCTTCCAGATAATGCGGACATGTTGGATGCCGGGGTGATCCCATTTTGCTGTTATGTTTGACATGACAAGCTCCCCGAGAGGGAGCTGCACATTGTGCCGCTGCTGTATAGAGGCTTCACAAAGACAGTACATAACCGCAGCCCCTTCAATTGCGTCATCCAGTTTGACTTGATGCTTTTTGCCACGAAAAGGTGACACCTCCCTCAGAACAGGATAAAACTGGGGCATCCCTTTTTGCGACGGTTGCGAAGTAGGTCGATGCTTCGCGACTGATATCAGCGATATGAGCTTCGATAAAACGCGGAGTGAGGTAAGCATTCATGGCAAGGTCTGAACTGTTGCTGGTGTCCTTCTTTTGTGAGCGAGTGCGCTTCGTGGTGTTCTGTAGCGTTCACGCAATAGCGTGCGCAGCTGCTTCGATGAATTGGGGCAGTAATTCAAAGAAGGGTTCCAATAGTATTCGGCGACAAGCACGAGAGTGATCGCACATGACCTCGAATGTCCCATTTCGTCGGATCGACTCTTTGACCCACACCTTTGGAAAGCATTTTAGTGCCAGATCCCTCCCGTATGCGCTGCCGTAGAGACGGCTGAGCACTTTTCGCCTTGTCACCTTGTCACCTTGTCACCTTGTCACCTTGGCACCTTGGCAATCTGAGCATCCGAGCGTTCAGGCCACAAGCGCTCGATAGTGTCCATTGCACGATTTGCGAATTCCTAGTATTGCTCAGGCTCATCTGCGATTGAAGCAGCTTCAGTCCATGGTTGCCTGCATTCCCAAAATTGTCGAGCTCCAGAAGTTGATCGCACTGCGACACGACCTCCATTTCCCGCGCGGAATGCTCTTGTTTTCAATCGGAGAAAGTGCGTGTAAATAAGAAGAAGTGGTTTGAAGCTCTTCTTCACCTCCTTTGGTCACCAAAATAGTGAAGTGAAAATTCAGTCGAGGACCCGCCTCTTCCCATATGAATATATATGAATTATGAAGACACAATTTTTCTCTCTTTGGCGTTTGTAGAGCGTGGTGATGCCAGTTCACACATTTAATAGCCCGCGCGAGTTCATCCATTTTTCTGTTTTTAATCAACTTTACGAGTCAGACTTTGTGTCTTGCACTGCTCGCTGTTTTGACTGCGAATTTTGCTTTGAGATTGGGCGCATGGAGCTGAGTTGTGGGCGCTGTCCTGACCTGACGGAGTTGTGCCGTTTGCGACCGAAGAGGACTCGGAGGGGGACGGTTTTGTTAGGAGGAATGCAGGAGCGGAAGAATGTGACTAAGTCTTAGAGAAAACGTCGTTCATGAGTGAATATTGCGAGATTCGCAATTCGAACGTTAGCGCCTGTGCGTGAGCGGAAAAGACGTGAGTGACAGGCGTTTCATTTGTTTAAGCGCTCTATTCAATGCCTCCCAAAATGAATCTGGACCACAAATTCCGTAACAGGGCTTGCCAAAGACGAACACCGCGACCGTCCTGTGCAAGTATAGCATAGCCATGCACTCAGACGGATCCTCGGACGAAGAGAGGACTGGAAGCGCAGACGGGAAAAGGCGAAGAATATCAAAAGGTATTCACCGGGAACCTCACGTCATGGCCAACAACTGATCGCCACTTTACATCAGCTTGCGATGCCTGCAACAGCAAGCACGACCGTTGCGATGGAGGCGAGCCTTGCAGAAAATGCCAAGGACGAAACTTGGTGTGCTCGTATTCCCGACTGCGTATTGGTAAGCGTCTGATTTGTCCTCTCGATCTTGAGATGCCAATTGCCATCACTTATATTCATTATTCTTGGTGTGCTATTTAATAGGACCTGGCCCTCGCAGGGGGTGGCTTGAGCAGCTGAAAGCGAGATTTATCACCGTTGAGGCTTCACTGATGGCAGCCATGGACGACATTTTGAACAGGGTTGCACCGGGAGCGTTCAAATGCGGCCCGATTCCCGATCGGAGCACCTGCAAACCTCGGGACGTGATCGACGGCGTCTTGGAAAACCTGGAGATTACGGTTGCCGTATTCCGCGAAGAAGCCAGGAAAGCTCGAGCTACTGTGAAGCGATCTCCCCCCACCAGCACCTCTTCATCCTCTCCCCCTCAAAATATTGCTCACCCTCAGCTTCGAGCTTCCACCGACGCAGGGCTTTTCAGGAGTGCGCTGGTACCGTGGACTTCTTCTGCTCCAGCGGATGTCGCTTCGCCGTGGGAAGAGGGATCTCCGACGACTGCCAGTGCGACTGCACATTCGCCGACATCACCTTTCAGACATGATGGACTGGATTCCTCTCTTTCAAAATTGTTACAACCAGTGGACATATTTGCGGATTTGCCACCTCTTCCACCACCAGAAACAATAAACTCCTACGTGTTACAGTTTTTCGACTACAATTGGAAATTTCGATTCACGCGAACAATTAATGCCATCCACCGGCCGACGTGAGCATGGAAGACTGACTCTCTGTTGATTGTGGAAGCTGATTCAATCTCCAAAAAGGTTCCTTGCGACTTTTACCAAGCAATCACCACTCTTACTGTATTCAGTCCTGATAATTGGATCATACAGCTCCGCAGAAAACCCAGTTATGTCCAGACGAGCTGCCGAAACCCTTTTCAGTCGGTGCACGCGGATCTTACAAGACATACCCGAGAACGTAGCCGACGACGTATCGTTTATCCAAGCATTGCTGCTGCTGTGTCAACATACGACCGGGTTCGAACGTTCCCTCGCGCGACAGTTCATGAGCCTCGCGACAACAACGTCCCGTCAATTGATGTTGTTGACTGATCCAAGCATGTCACCCGATCATCAGTTCCGCGAGGAACTTCCCGGGAGCGCTGGGTGGATTAAAGAGGAGGAGCGGAGGCGAACAGGTGCGTTGAGTGCTCTGCATAACCCCAGAGGTTACGAATCTCAAACAAAATTCAGGATGGTGTCTTTTTGGGTCCGATAGAATCGGCAGCTTTTTGAACAATACACCTCCCCTTATCTCTGACGAAGAGCTCAAGCTTCGCCCACCTGCGTCCGACGAGCTGTGGGGTTCCAACCCTTCATCTAGTGCAGTATCAGCACTTTTGCGGTACCCATTTGCCAGTCCTTCGTCCTCTATTGGCCCTCTCGAACCTCTTTACATTATTGGTCAGGCCAGGACTTTATGCAACCGCAACTGGAGCACGGAGCATCCCGTCGTGACTGAATTCGAGCGCATATTAAGACTGTGGTACAAGGTGTTCTCCGAAGACTCAATACCAGACTTGACGCCAACCAACGCTCGAGCGCTCCTGCTTTATAACTCTGCGTTTGTGGCGCTCCACAGTCCGCGGGATTGCTTGGACTTGGACCCAACTTGGGTGGCAAGCGCAAGTTACCACAAGGCTCTGGAGCATGCCTTCGAGGTTCGACATCTCCTTCAGCGATTCCAAGGGTGTGGGATCTTCCTCTCTCCATTTCCTTTAACCTGCATGTATCAATGCGCTTTAAGTGCGTGTGAAACTGCGACCCTTTTATTTGATCTGAGCTTACTTCCATCTTTCGTCGCGAAACAGTTTGGTTGTGCCACGCTGCCTGTGGCGGCACGTCCTCAATCACCGACGTCAAAACAGCGATTCAGGAGCTTACATATTACTCGCCGTGGTGGCCTGAAGCGACGCGCCTTGCATCAGAATTGGAGAAGAAGCACATTGAGGTGACACGACGTGCGGTCTAATGTTCGGAACGTGCAGGAGGGACTTCAGACGTGTTCAAGGAGTACTGGAAGTTACCGTGACATAAGCACCATTGCACGATTCATCTCCTACATATAATGCTTCATTTATCCACTTATTGTGATGTTTTTTATTCATTGTGATAAATCAATTGATGTCCACATGGCATCTCCAAGAAAGGACACAAATAAGCTACGTCTCCTCACTCAGCATCAATGCAATAGACTGTCATTGACTCCTAGAAATCGAAGGAATGCCAGCAATTTCCATCCCGCTTTCTCTGAACACCTGCAGAATGTCTTGACGGTTGTGTTGCGACGCGCTGAGGATCGCTCGCCTCTCTCCAAGACCAGTTCCCCGAACTGCATACACCTCCAGGAGCACGTTAACCACATCCAAATAACCCTTCTCTGCTGCGTTGAACATCAGGCCTTCACAGAAGATGGACAATATCCGCGCCCCGCGCTGCAAAAGAAGGCGCACAACGTCTGCATGGCCCTTCCGTGCGGCGGTGAGCACTTCAAGGTCTTTGCGGTGCTTGTTGGGAACGGTTTGGTCGAAATCGAGAAGTTGAACCATGTTCAAGTTTCCAAGGTTAGCGGCTCGTGTAAGGAGACCGAGATTGGGGTCTGGAGATAGCCCATGCTCGAGGAGTACGCGAAGACACTCGGGGCTGCTTGAATGCACGGCGAGCGCCAAAAGTTCATCCGAATCTGACTTTCCGACACATGCCCCGTGGCTCAAGAGGAGCTGAACCACCTGCCAGTGCTTCCGCTCTATCGCTCGGCAAATAACACCAAAGCCCTTCCCAGACGACACATCGGCGCCAGCGTGTGTGAGGAATTGAACAACCCGCATCAAAATTTGCACCTCCATGAGAACAGGATAGAACTGGGGATGACATTTTGCCACGGTTGCAAAGTAGGTCGCTTCTTCGCGAATGACATTATCGGGTGCTAAGAGCTTCGACAAAATGAAGAGTATGAGCTGCATGTTCAAATTGTCGTCCATGCCTCCATTGTCGCTGGTGTCCTTATTCTCCGAGTGAGAGCGCTTCCAAATACTCCGGAGAGCATGCGCAATAATGTCCGCAGCTGTGTCGATGAATTGGGCAGAGTCCAAAAGGAGGGTTCAATAGTATTCGGCGACAAGCACGAGAGTGCTCGCACATCTCCTGGAATGTCCCATTACATCGAATCGACATTTTGGATCATTCCTTTGGAAAGCTGTGTCTGGCCAGATCCCTCCCGTATGCCCTGCCGTAAAGACGACTGAGCACTTTTCGCTTTGTCGCCTTGCCAGTCGGAGAATCAGGGTGCTCCGCCAACATTCGCTCGATATCGCCCATTGCACGATCTGCCAATTCCTCGTATCGCACAGGGTCGTCCGCGATTGACGCAGCGTCGGTCCATAGCCGCCTGCATTCCCAAATTGTTCATCGGTAACCATCCTCCCGAGACTCCATCAGCTCCAGAAGCTGATCGCACTGTGACACGGCCTTCATTTTTCCGCGCGGAGGACTTTGGTTTTCAATCGGAGAGAGGGCCTGAAAATGGAAAAGAAGTGGTTTGAAGTTTGACTCCTTTGGTCATCTAATTTAAGTTGGTACAGGCGTTGCCTTGAGCTCGCCCGTAGCGAGCGATATGTTTAATTCGCACCGCCCTGTCGGGGGCTTGAATTAGAAATACAGCGGGACGTGCTTAGAAGGAGCGTCACATGTGCAGTTGTATTCAATATTCAGACATCAAAATCTAATTCATCTCGATCGGCCGCCAACGCCGCTGGCATGTGGTCCTCTTCAAGGCGCCCATTGAATGCGTTGGTTTTCCCAACCCCGGCTATGCGCATAAGCCATAAAGTCGCGCAGGATCTCTGAGATGTGCTTGACTCGAGACAGGGCGACAAAGGTGAGCAAAGCAGTGCTCCCGAGCAAGACGGCCTTGGCCAAATTCTGGTCATGTCCTTTGTGGACCGTCAGTCCGTACGCTCGAGGGAGGGAAGTGTGCTCCCGCCAGAGCCTCCTGTCGCCGTCGTCCGTCGCGTGAAAGGGTATTGCCCTCTCTGGGTGCTCTGGTCCCTCGTCCAATGGCGGCGGCCCAAGGTAGTCAGCAAAGTGCTCCCGCTCCCGCTCCCGCTCCCGAACTCTGTGCTGGTCCACTTTGCTGTCTGCGGTCGTCCCGTTTTTGAGGCCTGCCACTAGACCACAGGTTGGCCAAGAGCAACACTTTGGTACCATGAATAGCTTCAGCACAGACTCAACAAAGTAGTCCGACGTGAGCTTCTTGGCCGGGGAGCACGAGTTTGAGGCAAGCAATCCGCTACGGGGTTCCACAACGTTGAGTCACTCCGAGTCTTGCAAGTCCCCCCACTTATCCTCTGCGTAGATTCGAGTGGCGGACGTGAGCGCCGATTCGAAATCTGGGATCTTAGCGGGCGGGCGCGCTGGAGCATCAGCTTCTTTGTAAACATGCGGACGGCGCATTGCGTGCTGGAGAGTTGCAGTCGGGTTTGGTATGTGAATTGTTGGAGGAGATTCGCAGCGTGTGTACTGGACGCTCACCTTTCGTGGCCGCGTCTAGTCATTAGCAAGCTATAAAGTGACACGCTCGGTGAAAAGAATACAATTCGAGCAGACCCAGTGACGACGAGCTCACAGATGGGAAGATCGACAAAGCCGACTTGCCCGGCGTTGGAGCTGATGTTGATGATACTGCGGGATTCTTGGGAGTCAGCGGTGCTCTTTTGCATGAGTTTGATGGCCTCGCGCGTTCCGAGAAGAACGCCCTCAATGCAGATTGGGAGTGTTTCGCGTCATTGCGTTATGTTATGTTATCAGCCCCTCTGCTGCAAGCATGTGGCAGTTGAAAAGGGAATCTCACCGACGTTCACCGAATAATATTTCCGCCAGAACTCTTCATTTTGTTCCACGAACTTGGGCTCCGGCTGGGTACAGATACCTTCAAGTCCACAGAATTCCATCACTTTCAAATCACCCGTCCTTCGTCCACCTGCCAAATCCTCACCAGCATTATTAACAAGCACACCAATCGTCTTATACTTATCCTCAATCTCCTGCACAATCTTTGCCCACTGGTCGCCTTTTGTCACGTCCAGCGCGTGGAAGTCCACACCAAGGTTTTTGCTCGCAATCCACTTGTCGAACCGTGGGCGAGCCGACGGGAGATCCCCTATGATGAATTTTGCGCCGTTTTGCGCGAGGAGGACGGCGCAGGCGCGGCCCTTGGAATGGAGGAAGATGGGTTCAACACGTCCGACGCCGTCCTGCACACGGCGTCCTGGCCCGTCTGCCCCACGGGACACACAACTCGGCAGCACACGGCGGGGTACCACTTGCATTCTCGCCCGCCGTGGTTGAGCATTCCGGGGTTGTACCATTCCCGAAACGTGGCGATCTGGGAGTGTAAGGCGTAGTGGTGTCCCGTATGGAGGTCTCTGAGGCCCTCCTCCTCGATGCGAGAATGGAATGGTGCGCGGCAATGGACTGCCCGGCGAGTGGCACCACCGACTGTGAGGCCCTCGACGAATATCCGAAAGCATGTGGCAATGAGGTCCTGCAAGTCCTCTTCAGGGACGGTAGGGACGCAAACATTTTCCAGACGGTTCGATTGCGAGCATCATGATGTCCGGGATCCGGTCCACGAGGCCTGTTTGGCGGGAAAACTCGCGGACTCAAGATCTTCGTTGTGTGAATAAATGTCCAGCGACACCGTGAGTAGCGTGGTCAGGCGGTTGAGGAGGAATTCGGGTGAAAGTTGCGATGGGTGCGATCGAGGAAGGTACAAGCTCTTTGAGAGCCGTCCAATCGTCTGAACCCAGCTGTGGAGGATGAAGGGGGCAAGGCCCATGTTTTGGTATATTTGGCGGCGCTGGTGGAGCGTTAGGATGTCGACTTGGTTGGAGGTGGGAGCTGTTGCGTCGAACTCTTTGGGGCAGCCTGAGCAGTACCGAATTACGTCCAGCATGGCCGAGCAGGTGCCTTTGTCGCATTCGACGCAGTGAGTGAGGAGCGCGACTGTCTGGAGTCCGTTGAGAGACGCGAATGTTTGCAGGAGAGGTATGAGGTGTTCAGGTGACGATTCTTTCATGATTCTTCAAAGACGAAGGTCAAGGTGATTCCAGAAACGGTGCTCAGAAACAACCTCGACACGGAGAAAGGAGGGAAAGAGCACGAATGGAATCGGATGGGAGTGGACGTCGACGTTGCTTTGGTCACGCATTCTCTCGCTGGTCTTCTGCCTTTCACCCGTCCGCCACGCCATGTCCCGTCTCCTCTCCGCCTCGCTCTCCTCCGCACCCAGACTGCTTCCTCCCTCCTCCCGCTTTCTCATCCCGTCCCTCCGCGCAATCCCTCATTGCCAGCAACCGCACTTCCACACTCTCCCCACTCCATCCCCATTCAGTCTCACAAAGCGCTCCCAATCCACATCCGCCGACCCAAACACGCCCAAGAAACCACGCAACTCGCTCTTCTGGGTCCTTGCCAACGTCACCGCGGCCGGTGTGCTGTATGTACTCGTGGATGAGCTCAGGAGGCCCGTGGGGGATGTAAAAAGGGACGCGGCTGGCGAGAAGGACGAAAGGGTTGAAGGTGGGTCTGCCTGGTCGGTGTGGGTAGTGGAAGGTTTGCCGGAAAGAACACAACTCCAGGACGGGGGGAGCACACGAACACGAACACGCATGACAACAACACGGGGCCGTACTGGAACCCTCGCTCCGCTGATGACCTTCCTTCCCCCTCCCGACGTTCTCCCCCCTCCCCTCTCCCACCACCCTCGTTCCCCTCTCAGACACAACACCGCACCTCTTCCCCCCCTCGCTCGTC
Organism: Gonapodya prolifera JEL478; assembly: GCA_001574975.1. NCBI lineage: Eukaryota > Fungi > Monoblepharomycota > Monoblepharidomycetes > Monoblepharidales > Gonapodyaceae > Gonapodya > Gonapodya prolifera. The sequence goes on from KQ965846.1 coordinate 62,978, forward strand.
TCTGTCGTCTTCGTCCTCGGCGGCCCCGGCGCCGGCAAGGGCACACAATGCGCCAACCTGGTCCGCGACCACGGGTTCCTGCACCTCTCCGCCGGCGACCTCCTGCGCGCGGAACAGTCCCGCCCCGGGTCCCCCCACGGGGCCATGATCGACAAGTACATCCGCGAGGGGCTTGTCGTGCCCATGGAAGTCACGATTGCGCTCCTTAAGAGGGCGATGGCGGATGCGCTTGATGCAGAGGGAAAGGGACGGTTTTTGGTGGATGGGTTCCCAAGGAAACAGGACCAGGCGGACGCGTTTGAGAGGGACGTTGCGCAGGCCAAGGCCGTGTTGTATTTTGAGTGTCCGGAGAAGGAGTTGGAGAGACGGTTGTTGGGGAGGGGGGTCACGAGTGGGAGGGCGGATGATAATATTGAGTCGATTAGGAAGAGGTGGGTTCTTCGTGTCGAGGATCGGATCCGCGTTTTCGCTCGGACTATATCTTTGCTGCTGGAACACCTACGCAACCGTGATTCTCACTCGTACCCAACCCTTCCTTGCCGTCCCAGATTCGCTACCTTTACAACCACATCGTACCCCGTCATCGCCAACTACGCCGCGCGCGGGAAAGTCATCACTGTGAGTCTTGTGCTGCTTGCACTCGTTTCGTTCTCCCTCTTGACGTCATCATTCCTCACCCACCGTTCTCGAACTTATTCGCACTCCTGTTGGCTTACGACCCGTCGCCCACACCCCCCACTACCTAAACACAAAGGTATCATGCCTCGGCGACCCGTCCTCCGTATACGATCGCACCCAACGCGCGCTTGCAGACGTCGGGATTATCGAGTACACGTCCCCTACCTCACCTTCTCCATCCCCTACTGCTCCTGCATCTCCTTCCCCCAAACCTGCCCCCACCCCCGCCGTTCCTGCAGCTCCCGGCCCCGCGAAAGAGGACATCCCGCGCAGTCTGCTTCTACCCGTGGCGGCGGGTGTTCTGTGGGGCGTTGGGTGGGTCGTTGCGGGGCGGGTGTGAGGAGGAGGAGGAGGTTCAGGGTTGGAGGGTGTGATGTGGAGGTGTGTGGTGGATGTCGTGTGTAGAGGCGAAGGCCGAGTTTTTTTTTTATCGTATGGACGCCGGTCGGGTGGACTTTATACCAGGCGCGGGCCGAGGTGCAGGCTGTTCTGGAGCGGGCACGTGTTGGAACAATGGACGAGGTGCCCCGTGGCAGTTAGCACCGTATTGTGAGATTGTCGTCGCTTAGATGGTAGACTATGAGGAAGAAGAATGGTTTATTCTTGAGCTCTGCCTGGTCGGTGCAAAAAACAAGGTTGGATTAGGGCAAACACGAGTTGGAGGAGTACATTCGAGAAGTGCAACGTGAAGACGCGCAAGGCGGTCACTTTACCGGCGGGGATTCGGGCAGGCGGGCAGTTCAGCGAGGTTGGGACGACGCCTGGCACCGAGTGTTATAACAGCCGGTTATTACGACTTTGCGTACAAAGCAAGTTTTAAGTATAGGGCAGTGGTAGGCAAACGAAGCCTAAAGTCTCCCTTGAAATAGGCAGGGGGCGTAGAGTTCGCTTTGGACGACCCGAGAAACACCCGAGTTCCACCGAAACCCCATTCAAGGTACATTCTATTAGCGAATAAGCTATTACTCTGGTATATTGCCCCGCGTGACGCACACTCGGCGTATTTCGGGCTGTTGGGAGTCAGTGCTCGGGCTTTTTCACCAAACCGCGGCGCCCTCAATTGGACTTGGGGCGGTTCAGCCCTATAAAAAATGGGTGGCACTCTGCTTTACTCTCTCTTTCATTTCAACACTTCCCCCGGTCTTCTCTCGGAAACCCGCAGCGATGGTGCAGTGGGCGTGAGTCTTGATGACTTGAATATTCCGAGTTGAGCGGGGTAACTGAACCCCTCCTACCGTCGGAACCAAACGCACCTCGACGTACCGGACGACAGAGTGGACTACATTGTCGATAGCGGAAGCTACGATATCCGTAACTTCTTTCGGGCCGCCAAGACCGGAGATGGAAAGGCCCAGTCGGAGGAGGACAAGCTGGTGTGTTCATTGGTTTCCCGCTGGGTAGTGAGGAAGCCCTCGCTGACGTCTTCACTCCGCTGAAAAAGCTGCCGCCTGTCACATGGGATCCCGAGGTGGAGAAGCGGTTAGTGCGGAAGCTGGACTTTAGGAGTGAGTGGTGGTAGAAAGGGGGGATCAAGGGGATGTTCCGGAGACTCACTCTCGGATGACCACGCAGTTATGCCCATCGTGTGGATCATTTTCTTCATCGCCTACATTGTGAGTAGCCGCAAACGCATTCCGGGCACCCCGACGACCCGCGACTGACTCGCTCGATATCAAACAACGCCGAATCCAAGGACCGTGCCGTGAGTCTCCACTCGTGCTTCTCCGTCACTCTTATGTCTCACCGTGAATTTGTGAATTCCTCGTCCCAGAACCTCGCCAACGTGAAAGTCCTCGCCACAGGCACCCCCGACTCCATCGAGAACTCCGTCGGCACTGTCGGCACGCAATACAACTGGGCAATCTCCCTGCCTTACTGGGGCTTCCTGGTTGCTGAGATTCCGAGTAACATTGCTCTGGTGAGTCAGTGCAATTCGTCATCGTCGAAGAGTGACACGATGTGACACGACAACGACAACTAGAAAAAATTCACTGCCCGGTTCTGGCTCGCCCGTATCATTGTGTCCTGGGGCATTGTCGTCATGTGCATGGCCGCGGTGTCTAACCCTGCTGGTGAGTCTCCGGGAAGAGACGGAGTGGAGTGGAGGCGTTCGAGTGAAGGGCGTACCGAGCCCTAGCTAGGCGCGAAGTGCTAATCGAGGACTTGAATATGAATGATGGAGTGTTTGCGTTGCGTCTCACACATCACCATCCTGCAAAGGTCTCCTCGTTGCGCGCTTCGCCCTCGGCTTGGCCGAAGCCGGTCTCATTCCCGGTGTGTTCTAGTGAGTCCCACCTTGAACGCAACATCATCATTTCCATCGTTGTAACCTTCTTTTTCTCCCCGCAGCTACTTCACCTTCTGGGTACGTTCTTCCCTTCACCCCCGTCATAACCTCGCCCTCACTTATCCCACAACAGTACAAACCCACGGAACGCGCTACACGAAACGCCATCTTCTACACCGCCGTCAGTGTCGGTGGAGGCGTTTCAGGTCTGATCGCCATCGCCCTGGAACGCATGAACGGGATTGCTGGACTCAAAGCGTGGCAATGGGTGCGTTATTCCCCTAGTCGCGACGCTGCGCCAAAATCCTGACACCAGCGTGATTCAGGTGTTCATCCTTGAGGGAATCCCCGCCATCATCATTGGCGTCATCACATACGTCTACCTTCCCGAGTTCCCTCACAGCCCAACCACGTACCTAGTAAGTATGACCACGCCGGACGTATACCCCAAGTCTCTCGTTTACGCCCTCACCGCTTTTAGACTCCCGAGGAGCAAGACGTCGCCATCCGCCGCTTGCCCAAGAACGCTCCCTCCATGCACGACAAGACGTTCGTCCTGAGCGAGGCGATCACTTTGTTCTTGCAACCGGCGCAATGGCTGGTGGGTTTTCGCGCTTTTACTGCTTGTTCGACTCTCGTTTGACGCGTCATTTTGTCGACAGTTTATGTTCAGCTTCTTCTGCATGTCGTTCGGTATTGTCGGCACCTCCAACTTCCTGCCATCGATTCTCATGTGAGTTTCTGTCAATCCCGAAATCGTTATCCATTCCACCCTTTACACGAGCCACCGCGCCGTCATAGGGGTATGGGATTCACTACTCCCACACAGAGCAACCTGTTCAGTGCTTTCCCGAGCTTCTGGGGTATCATTACATACGGTATCCCAGCTTGGCACTCGGACTACACCCGTGAGCGTGTGTGGCACGGACTGAGTGAGTAGTTTTGTCCTCCTGGCTCAATCATGGACCAAATACTAACCACGCGATCAAACGCACGTACAGTCCCCTCGATTATCTGCACGATTTCGGTAGCCCTGATGGTCACTGCAGCCAAGAACCCACCCACCGCCACGAACCCCGGATTCATGCCCAACTGGGCTCGGTACCTCATGTTCTTCGGTATCGGAATCCAGTCCGGATCCCAGCCAGTCCTTATCAACGTGCGTAATATGCTATGAAACCATATGTTGCAACTTTAACCCTCTGTTCTAACGGTACCGTTTTCTTTGACAACAGTTCCGTCAGAGCACTCTAGGTGGTTCGACACAGGCAGGTCTTGGTATCAGTGCCGTACTCATCAGTCAGGCCATCGCGCAAATCAGTGCGCCTTTCTTGTTCCCCAACTCTGACGCTCCTCTGGTAAGCCACCTATTCCCTTCCTCCTCCCTCGCACCATCGTGCTCACAATCACCTCCTGCTCACAGTACGTCAACGGCCTCACCATTGCCGGAGTCGTGTTCGGCATGGGCGTCGGTTTCTACTCTCTGATCCCCCTTGCCCTGCGATACCAGAACAAACTTGCCCGCAAGCGCATGGCAGAGCTCGGAACCAACACGGAGGGTACCGATGAAAAGGCGGAGAAGGATGTCGAGCTTGCGGAAACGTCGGCTGTTTAGAGTGAAAACGGTCGCCTTTCCCTTTGCAGATACCTTTGTATCTACGGTTTTGATCCGTGCTACGTAATCTAATAACATATGCATTCATTGACTCACGATTGTTTGAGCATCTCTCGGAAACACCGGTACTGTCCAAACGTTCCACATTTTCCTGAAGCGACGACACATAACAGGTGGACTCAACTTTTTCTAATTGACGATCTACATATATAGTAGTACCACACGCTTGTATCACACCCTACTAGTCCAATGACTCAATCAAATATGAGATAGCGCTACAGAAAGCTTGATGCCGCACCGTCCCATTTCGGGGGACCCGGTGAATCCAAAAACACACTTTGCGTCATGAGCGGGTCTTCGATCATGGACTGCTCCAAGGTTCCGTCTTCATCGTCACTCATCAGAGAGGAAGACGGCGGCGATACGGTGGGTGATCGAGAAGGCGTGGATGTTGGCGACGCCGCTTCTGACCGTCCAATGGCGTTCTTGCGTGCGTTTATCAAAGCGTCCAGCTGTGTGTGATGCTCCTTTCGCAGCTGGTCCTTGGCCAACGCTTTGACCATACTGGCAATAAAGTAGAGTGTCATCGACACGATGATGAAGTTCCAGATGCTGCCGACGAGGCTTGTACCCCCCTATTTTGAGGCGATGGGAAGTCTATCAGAACAGCCATTCCACCCAGCATAGCACGATTATCCTTACTTCGCCTACGTCTCCTTGCATCAGCGATGCGACTTGCTTGTTGACAAACTTCGATGCCGCATCATGTGCAAAGGGGAAATGCTGCTCAACTTGACTCAGTGTCCACTCGATCGTGTCGCGAGAGAACACAAGAATCACAATGCACGTCTGGATGGACGACTTGATGACTGCTTTACCCAGGAACGTCGCGCCAAAAAATGTGTAGAAAGGAACCATGTAGTGACCGCATAGAATTCCAGCGAGATCGAAGAGTGGGTTCGGGATCTGGGTAGAGGATTGATCGTTAATTTCTTTGGTCGGCAAAGAGATGATGAACTTTACGAAACGTACTGATGCGCAAAGTACGATGCCAAAGAAACCAAGTTGTCGAAGGACACGAAGCATGACAAGCTTTGCCTTGTCCTCAATTGCCAGCTGGTGGAACGGCGTTTTCTCCAACTCAGCTATTTCTTCGAGAATATCTTCTTCTCGATTGTCGTCGATTCGCTGGGCACTTGCGGCTGGTGTTGTGTTCCAACTTGGGCTTCAACGTCAAAAGGATGGTTGTGACTAAACTCACCTGCCCGAGCGACAAAGTAAGGTGGCATTTCGCCAATCGAGGTGCCGGTGCCCCACAAAAACGACTCTAAGAAGACCATCCCATAGATCTTCCAGAGAGTGAGAGGCTCAGGTGTGGTGGTCTGGCACAAAAACCTGGGAAAGTGAGAGATGTGAGTGTGAGCCTCTAACCTCTGCAACTCCAGCCAAACGCACTTTGTAGGGCCCCGGACGGGGAAGGATAAGTTCCCACATTGGTACGCAGTCGTAGTCACAGTGGCAATGTGAGGACCAAGAAAAAGTACGAACTGAAAGAGACCACCCGAAGCTCAGTGAAAGGGAATGATACAAAAGTGACAGCACGGACCGTGTGAAGTCCAGTTCCGAGTCCAATGGACGACAGTACTCCGAGGAATATCCAATATCCGAACCACCCGAGAAGTGATTCTAATTGCACCGCACTCTAAGCAAGCCAGTCTGTGAGAATCACACAGCGCCACAAGTCCCTACACGCGGATAACTGAGCCGTACCTCCTTTTGGGGCCCTTCAATCCGTGCAGCAAGGAAGAAACTACCGAGGATGGTCACGCACGCCAACACGGTGCCGAGCCTCCTCGACAACGACGCAATCGCACTTTTCAAGTTACTTAGAAGATACGATGCGAAGTTCTGGAGGATAACTGGGGAGGAATTGTGCCATTGAAGGTTGCTCCTCTTTTCCTCGAGTTCCACGCGCTTTGATTCGATTTCTTTCTCGAACTTTTCTCGATCATACTCATCTATCATGCACCTTCTTGTTATAATGTCGCGGGAAAACGCGCTGAGTATCGCTCACCTCGCCACTGCGGAACACTCGACAACGATTTCGACAGCCGACGCTTTCGCAAAGTGGACAGGTCCGGTATCCGCACGGCAGGTGGACGCAAGAGCGTGGTGCTAATGGGACGCGTTGGGGTTGACATCGATTGAGGGTGAAGGGTGCCCCGATAACGGTAGCCCAATAATGTCAGGTGAGGAGGGTGGAGTCAAACCAACGGAACATTTGATTTTAGACGATAGCTCTCTATTCAGAGTACGATATTGCCAAATATTCTCAGAGATGCGTATTCGCTCACGAGCCACGGTTCGGGTTTGCGCGCATTCCCTGATGTCACGCCAAATTCAAAGAAACATTTCATTTATAGACTACCGATAGGACAATACATTCCAGAGAAAACATTCAGAGTGGAGTTTATTTGCTCTCGTTGTTGCTGAAAGGAAGCACAATAGGTTGAAAACAGTTTTAGATAATATTAGATTATATAGAGCAAATGCGAATATCTAACCCCGATAATCTTCACTCGGCTTATCCATGGCAAAGTCACACTCATGCAAGGTCACCAGGGTCGAGCAACGATGAGGTGGCGAATGGTACAGACATCTTGATCGCAGGTCTGATCAATTTCTTGATAATCCACTTCCGAACGCACCAGACATGATACGTGAAGGCGAAAAATTCATGGTCTTATTTCAAGAACAAATCGCCCTCCCACCCTGCTATCGGCCGGCCCGGCCCACCCTGTCGAAGTCATAACAACCACGACAAACATCCAACACTGCTCCTGTCGGGAGAAAAAAACGTTCAGAGTCCTTGAACTTAATGGAATGGCATGTGACTTACTCGTTCTCCGGCAAGCGTCTACGTAGTCGCTGCTGAAAGCACTGAAAGAGGAAAGCAACATCAGCAGCAGGGGGTTTGAGGGAGTATTGTGGCGTTTTCAGTGCGTCGTAGTCCTGGTGTGCCGCCATGGAGCCCTCGCTGAAAAGGCAATTACTGTCAACCACGAAGCTGATCTGCTGCATAAGTCACTATATTTATTCCCATGCGAAGAAGAACGAGGTCGCAAGACCAAACTTTGAAAGATGCGCAATGTAATAGACCGTAGCCAACCAAGTCCACGTGACTGTTGAGATTGGCGTAAAAGCCATTAAGGCACTTGGCCAGCAAGATCGAATACCGAGAACATTTGGCCACGTGAGACGAAACTTTCCCAAAATATGCACATGCTCAGAAACAAAGGGTGGGTCTTAATCGAGTCCAAAAACTTCGAGTTCAAGACCGAAAGTGTTGAGTTTCTGTCGAAGCCCAGTCACGAGATTTTTCACAAGCTCCTCCGCCAGGTCCACCTCCCTAGCTCTGGCGTACTTTAATTCACCAAAGATTGCCTTCAAAATGGTTTTGAGACTGTCCACTACGTTCTCTTGACGGTTTTATGCCCGGAGCGAATAAAAGGCTTCGACTGCAAAGGTGACGGACTCTTCGAGATCCTTGAGATTCTCGCCAAAGTTAAACGGTGCCTGTGTCAAATCTGAAGCAGAGTAATCGGGAGGGGTTCGGTGATGGTATCACGGAACGGACAGCGGTCAAGAGTAGAGCGTTGACTTCAGAATCGTTCGCGTAGCGTTCTACCGATGAAGCGCTTGACATGTTTGCGATGGTGACGAACTCGCGACGGGTTTTGAACTTTGTACTTTCATGGGGAGCATATTTAGTACAGACACGTCAGCGCAACATTTTGGAACTACTTTTGCTTGGCGACCTCAAGGTGGACAGACATTTCAGAGCACCGAAGAACGTCACCATCGAAGGGCAACATAATTTTTGCTTGGACATGCACCAGGAAAGATTGGTTTATCTCCCGTGGAGCTTTCCCAGTCTTTCGCGGTAGGATCACAAAACGCTGCTTCCCCGAAAAGAGTATTGTCTCTCGAGTCTCATGCAGTCACAAAATTGAAGTCCGATTGCATTACGCAAGTATCGAATAAAGAACAACCCGAAACGATTTCCTAAACAAAACTCTAATTTTTGCTTTGCTCAGCATCTGTGCTAGAGATCAAACGTTCGGGCTCACGAGGGCTCGAAGAACGCACAGTGCGATCTTGGTCGACAAGCATAGTATCGGAAGTTTCGACAGGAATGGCATTTGATCCAGGAGTCCAATCTTGGGCATTATCAGTGCTGAGATCGCCATTGGAAACATGACTCGATGAAACACGGGGTTCCGCCGTATTTGCTGTTCCAAGACTGGTCTTATCTCGATACATGCTCGCAAAAGTCGATTTTTCCCTCTGCTCCTCGCCAGGGGCTGCCGCAACGATATTATGGTGCTTTAGAAGACTGACGGGCGGAAGCGTACTGCGACCCCGCCCCGAGTGTCCATCAGAAGGTGCGGCGACGGGTGGCAGCTGTGACCGCGCACCGGCACCCATGAGAATTGATGCCGGAGCGGTGAAATCCCGTCGCAGAGACGCATTTCCAAATTGTCGTCCCATCGAATATGAGACGGAGCGAGGATTCAATTCGAATTCGGGATCGACAACGTTGCTTTGAGAGGGATGGAGAATAGAGGATAGCTCTGGAACGCAACGAGAGGAAAATTAGCAACGCGTGGGACCATTATTGCATCATTCTTTGAACGCGTACCCGTGTCGGCACGCGACAAAGACGACCTCCGTCTCAACGACAACAAAGACCCAAAGAGCCCCAAGCTCGCCAGGGGCATATCCTCATACAACGAGTCCGCCAAACTTGGCGGAGGCCCTGGCCTCTCGTCGTGCAGCTGCGGAGCACCAGGCAGACGAAACGCAGATCCATGCGAGACGAGGCGGGATCCAGCCCCACCGTTGGGTCGAATACCGTGGGCAAGGGTGGAATTTGGGAGGACTTCTGGGTATGTAGTGCCCGAGCGGATACTCGAAGGGGTTATGGATCGGTGTTGCGGGTTGGCGGTGGGTGTGTGCGGTCGGACCTGAGGAGACGGAGCTCTTGCTTCTGGCAACACAGACCCATCCTCGCTCGGAATTCTAGGAAGGCCGCCATAACTCCACTGAGAGAGCCCAACATTACTAGATGCCGGTTGAGCAGGATGAACATCCACGGTGGAATCACTGGCACCCCGATGTGTTATCGAAACGGAGACTATCTGGTCGCCGCTGACATGCGGAGTCACTGCATGGTGGTCAGGAGAGTCGAACTCCGACGACGACACCACCGCAGTGGATTTACTGAACTCCTTCGAAGCCCTATCGCCAAACTCCGTCGTCAAGGGTACATTGGAGCCCGATTCTTCCTGGTATCCACCCTCGGCATCAATCGTTCCCGTTCCTGAATAGTTGGTGTCAGAGCCAGTAAGATTGGAGTCCGAAACCTTGAACCTCGACTTGGGGCCCTTGGGCTTGCCCAAGTGCTGACCGCTCCCACGGCGTAAAGTGCGCACCACCACGTGCTCAATTGCTTGTGCTGTATCCACAACGACGGGGATCATGCGCCTTTATCATGGTAACCATGAGTTGTCAAGGGCACATTGAACGGTGAGCAGAATGAGCGACTACGTACCGTGTGGAATCCTCGTACAACAACGCGACTCCTCCCACGATGGTGAAGAATCCCACAAGGAGAGTAATAATCTGAATCGCGTTGGGTGCAGCTCCAGAGGTACCGCGGAAGAGAACGAAAGATGTGATGATGGTGGATGTTGTAAAAAAGACGTAGTACACGGGCGTTACGATGGCGGTAGAGAAGATGTTGAGCGCCTGTAGGGGACGTGTCGATTGGTGCCCCGATGAGACAAAGCATCGACGGTAATTCAGTTACATGTGAGGACTTGCCTTGTTGAGGAAGTTGATTTGGAACACAGCGCAAGCAGGTACGAACAGGAGAAGGGGGTAGAACAGCCATTGTTTGAATTGGTTGTCATCATCCCAGTGGGCGAATGACCATACGATGGACGACCCAAGCCCTATTGTAGCAGAGTCCACAACTCTTGCTTCACAGTGTGATGAATGCACTCGTGTAACAAAACGCACCTTGGGTTCCGAGGACGAGAAATGCACCGGCGAGGGAACAAATGGTGATGTATACCAGAGGGTTGAGATGTCCGTATCGAGGAGCGACGTAGAATATAAGGAAAGCGATGACGCCGGCAATGAGGAAGAAGTATACGAGAAAGCCTGGTATGTACGGTCGAGCATGAAGCCCGGGTTTTTGATCAGGCCGTTCCAACTTCCGTAAGATGCCAAGCAACTTACCGGGCTGAAATACGTAGTCGAAGAAAAATTGAGGTATCGTTTGCGTCGAGCTTGTCTCGGGCGAATAGAATACGATGATGATGGCTCCCAGAATACACTGCACGCAGCCGACCTTGCCGGCAAGCGACAGGCGTTCGTTCAGCAGCCATCCCGACAGCGCAGCCGAGATGACGACCGAGAGTGCGCCCAGAGGTGTTACGAGGATGGCGGGGGCGAAGGCGTACGCGACGAAGTTGAATACTAGAGGGGCAACTGAGATAAGCCGGCAATGCGAGAACATTTTCATGCTAGACTCACTTTCACCCACAAGCATCATAATCATTCCAGTCCACCATTTCCAGTTACTCAAGTACGCGTGGCCCTCTCCGGCTTGCGTTTCCGCCCCCTCCTTCTCCATCTTTTCGTGACCTCGATCGGAGGGGGAAGGGAAGAAGAGTCGCAGGAATCATCAGCGACAGCAGTGAGCGCAAGTACGTAACACCAAGCGATCGATTGCATTGATGCATCGACGGGTCTGTCAGCTTGCATGCCACACGACGCGATGTGACGCAACGGCTACACACTTTCCAATAGTCCCTTCTTCTTGAGAATGAATGATATCCCGATAAACGTCGTCGACAGAAGCGCCAGAGCAAGCCCGACAAACTTGTGCCAGGCGGGCGCGTCTGCGGAGGCGGAGGAGGAGCCGGTCATGGCGTCGATTCAAATGGATCGCAGCGTGCGCCGTCGTGCGGTGGAGCCGCGTTAGGGCGAAAGGAGGAGAGTGATCGCTGAGTGTGAGACGCTGCCGGGTCGCGGATCGCGCTGAGACTGCTGAGACGCTCTGGTTGAGCCGTCAGGGTGGGTGTCCTTACCAAAGGGCTGACCGAAGCGTCAACCAAGCAAAGAGAGCAGGTACCATTGGTACAGCCATTCTACACTCTTATTGACATCAATTTACACATCTAGATGAATTAAACTTGCTCCTCTCCCATTGCCATACAATGGATGTACAGAAAAAAAAGTAGCAATCAGCTCCGTCGCTGGCGACTTCCCGAGACCGTTACAGTGTTCAAAAATTACGATGAGGTGATGAAGAGTACTCTGCCAGCCGCAGGTTATCGCGCTGGGATTCTCGTCGAGGAGGACGCAAGGTCCTTCACAAAGTCGTCCAACTTCTTCTCTACTGCGTCCTTTGCGTGGTCCTCCAGTCGATCAAAAGCAACTTTCGTTTCGTCCACAAAACGGTCCAGCACCTGCTGAAGTCCCTGTCGCCCTAATGCGGCGTTGGACGCGAACCGGGAAACTGGCAGGTCGAAGATAAAAAAATACGGATCGGAAATGGTCTTCAGAATGTGGAGTGACGATAAAAGCTCACTTGAAAAGTCCTCCACGTATCCCGCAAAGCGCTTCAGCGCTCCAGTTGCTGTAACCTCAGCCGACTGCTCGAAAATCGTCGACCCCAAGTTCAGGTCGTCCGTCGCGAAGCGGAGGCGCTCTCGCACCCGCATAATGTTGCAAAACGTCAAGTTCACCGAGTAGCACGTGCACTGCTGAGTCCTCGGATCCACTTCGGAGACTTCCAGGGCGTACGCTACGTCCGTGGAATGGGGCGAAGACGAATCGGACGAGGAGGAGGAGAAAGCGGAGAATATGCGCCGAACGAGCGCGGGAATGGGTTGCTGTGATGTTAAGAGCCGTTCGGTTCTGAGGACGCCGGTAACTGGATCCACCGTTCGAGAAATGGTGTCTGGGTGGGTTTGAGAACATCGCTGAGTCCCCATCGAGCATCTGTGTCATCATTCGCACTCACCAACAGCAATGACATGTTTTGAAATATCGTTGGGGTACTGAGATAATCGGGGCGGCGCAACAACGAGTCAGCATTTAGGATTGGCGAAGACCCGACAATGACCCCGGAGGGGAGGGTACGGGCTCCACCAGACTCACTTTCTGCCAGTGGGCAGCAGTGACCTGCGCCCACGGCTGATCGTACGAGTTGGTCGTGGTGAAGAACTTCATCCTCTAATATGCCGCTGTGTGGGTTCCGGATGTGGGGCCAGCGATATCAGGCGGGAAGGGCAGGGAGCGGGGGTAAATCAGCGGATGAGCGCCACAGACGGTGACGGATGCGCGTCGATCGCGGGGCTGTCGATGGTGTGTGGGTTGAGTGCAACGAAGGAAAAACAGTCAGGACCGCCACGTTCCTTGTTGCACATGACTCCATTCCGAAATCACCCGACCTCAGCGACAAAACTCAAATCTAAGTCGGTGTAACTAAAATGGGTTTAAGGAGAACGAGTTTTCTTATGTTTCATGGTCAGTGTTCGAAACTCAAAATTCTTTGGCTGTGGGTCAAATGGTGTTTGCCGACTCCACCATGCCGGTCGACACAATCATCCTCGGATGCCTCCTAACCGGCGATAATCTGTACTTCGAAGTCTCTACTCAACCGTCTGAGTCGGTGTACGCGCTGAAAGACGCCATCAAAGCAAAACTCTCCCCAGAATTGGATGACATTCCTGCGAGCCGACTGCGCCTCTGGAAGGTTATCGTTCCTTTCTCTGCGAGGGCTTCCATCAAGGAAGAGATCTTGAAGGAAGAGGACGAGATGGAGCCGGTCGAAGAAATCTCCCAATACTTCCCTCAAACACCCCTTCCCAAGAAGCAGATTCATGTCGTCGTGCACCGACCGTTGTCCTTGTGAAGCGAAATACACTGTTTCCGCACGGTTCGCTACCAAAGGTGTGCAACAACCAAAACTCCTCTCTGATTCGACTTCTGCAGCAGCAGCAGGTGCAAGCCTGGGTAAGTTTGATGCCTCTCTTTTCAGACATTTCACACCAATCCACAATTATGAACAGTCGAAAAGGTCGAACAGCTGTTGAAATCCCAAGGAGAGAGTATCCGGGTGGATCAGAATCTCATGAAGTCAAGAAATTAGGTGACGCTATTGCTCATTTGTGCATTTATCGTCATTCAAATACTCTTTCGTACGGTATTTAGTCCAAAGAGACCAATCAATGAGCCTATCCAAATTCGACTTGAGCAGGAGCCCCTATGGCATGATTTCTCTTCTTAAGCTTGACCCGCTGGGTGATCAGCAAAACAAAGTTTGAGCTGTTTGTTTGGGATGAAGATTTGAACAAGAGCAAACCAGCCCAATGGAAAAGATACCTGAAGCACCTTCGTAAAGTTCTACGGTTATCGCTGTTTGGACCTGTCACGTTATTCGACTCCAGTGAACATAATTCTTTATTCGATGGAGAGATTGGAGATATTTCCGTGAAAGGAATAACGGACGTTCTTGTGACTCGTCATGCAGAGCCACCTTTTGGAATGGCTTTAATTGCAATGTGTGGCATTGAGATTGAAAAGGAGGGACAGGCAGCCTCCAGCATTGGTCAAGCGTGTGGAGAACTTTTGGCACTGGCTCGAATTCGAGAGCGCTCTGGAAGTAAGCCTTTCATGGGGCTCACAGATTTGGTTGACTGTTGACGCTGTTATGGTTGTCTCATCGCAGCCTGACGACTGGGCACTTTGTGGAGGATCGTCTCATCATCACATAGAGAGTGGACCGCACTACTGCCATCACTGTACTGCACGGGGAGTTTGCCAAGTATTGTAAGCTTTTTGTGGATGGAACTTCCAGCACCCGGTTGTTAAAGAGGACGCGATCATCAGACTGCGATGATGGTGGCAGTGGAGGCTCCGCTAAGCCTGGCGGATAGCGGAGGCGGAGGCGGAGAAGCTCACAATTACTGGCGGGATAGCTTTTCTGGACGGGTTTTCTAGCTGTTTCTTCAGGCGTTCAGGTGGCTCTGGAGTGGGTCCACAAGAGCCATCTGATTCAGACATAGGTTTTTTTTCGCGATGACGCTCAAGAGATCGAGGCGTCGTGGGGCAATGCCAAGAAGTGGGATGTGGAATTGGTCCAAAGGGGCGGAAAAGTCGGTATGACGCTTGAAGATTAGCATTTTACTTTCCAACATGCAGGAAGTTGACTTATGTTTGAGGTTTTATTCTCATAATGACGGTCGATCATTGATTTCTGATACCCACATTTACTTGTACATCACTGAAAATTATTTACTCTCTTGCTTGCTGTGATACCACTGGTTTTTCCAAGAACTCGCTCTCGATCGGTAGTATCGAATCACAAACCGACTCGTCGTTGCGCCCAAGTGGATTTGGTTCTTGCACTACCGAAGCCATCCGATCTCAGCGCCAAATTAAATCTCAGTGGACATAAGAAATTCGTTTAACGAAAGGGTATTTTCTTATGTGCATTGACCGGTGTTCTACACTCTAAACCTTGTACAACTCCGTAATCCCCAACAAATGGAAGCACTTCCTCATAACGACCGCTGTCGCCTCGCACAATACCAGTCGCGACTCCTCGTACTCTCCACTTCCAATGACCCTGCAGTCCTGATAGAACAGGTTGAACTTCTCCGAGAGGTCGTAAAGGTACGACGTCAGGCGGTTGGGCATGAGGTCCTCCAGTAAATTCTCAATAGCCTCAGTGAAGCGGCACAGGTGGAGGGCCAGTTCGAATTCCCGCGGGTGTGCGAGAATGGGTACGGTGACTTTAGCGAGTGCGGGGACGTCCCGGTCCGTCTTGCGGAAGATGGAGGCGATTCGGGCGTGTGCATAGAGGAGGTACACAGCTGGAATTGGGGTAAAGGAGTAATTGTACCGCAAACGGTCACGAGAAACACAAATCTTCAAACCCACCAGTGTCCCCCTTAAGAGACAGCATGCTGTCGAAGCTGAATCGATAGTTGCTGAGCCTAGAGTTCTTCAAATCGGCGTATTTGACCGCACCTGAAATAGGAAGTCGTTCCATCATTACGACACATTCACCGGATTCAAGACCCCATATGACTCACCGTATCCCATAGCACCAGCGGCGTGGGCCAACTCCTCAGGCGTAAAGCTCACAGAAGCACTAGTGGTCTCCGGCGCAGGTTGGTCCTCTGTCTGAACTGTCGCTCCCCGATATTCCTGAATGGTCGCCGCGCACCGATCCTTCGCCTCGTCCAGAAGCTCGACAAGACGCACGACGTCACCACTCCGGGTCTTGAACTTCTTACCGTCCTCTCCAAGGACGAGCCCGAACCCAACGTGGCTCACTCGAGGCGATTGGGTTAAGTCTTCAGGCAACCACTTGGCCTTCCTTCCCGCGGCGAATACAAGGTCGAAGTGGGACGCCTGACCGACGTCTGTCACGTAGATGATCCACTCGGCCTTTTCTACAAACAGGCGGTGCTTGAGGGCGGCCATGTCGGTCGTTCCGTAGCCGTAGCCTCCGTCAGACTTCCGAATGATGAGCGGATCCTCCCTGCCTTCCACAAAAATACAGATGGCTCCGTCACTTTCCTTGGCGACGCCCAACTTCTGGAGTTCTTCCACGACGCCCGCCAGCATCGGGTTATAGAAGCTCTCTCCCCGCTCCACTATCTGGACGCCCAACCTGTCGTAAATCGCCTGAAACTCCTTCCTGCTGGCTTCGCAAATACGCTGCCACCTGCGCATCGAATCTGGGTCACCACCCTGTAGTTTCGTCACGGCGGCCCTCGCCCTGGTCTTGAAGTCCTCGTCGGCGTCGAACCGTTTCTTGGCCGCCCTGTACATGACCTGCAAGTCGGCAACCCGCTCCGAATCCGGGTCCAGTCCCTCTGCACTCCCAGATTTGGCCACATCGGACATGTACTCGATGAGCATGCCGAACTGGGTACCCCAGTCGCCAATGTGGTTGAGGCGGACAAGATCGACGCCGCAGAAGTCAAGCGTGCGAGCAAGAGTGTCCCCGATGATGGTCGAGCGGAGATGTCCGACGTGCATTTCCTTGGCTACGTTGGGGGCGCTGTAGTCGATCACGACGCGTTTGCCGTAGTACTTGGAGGGTGCGAGGATGCCGACGCCTTCTCGCATCATCTTGTGGACTCGTTGGGCGAGGGTGTGAGAGGTTACGCGGACGTTAATGAATCCTGCGCCAGCGATAGCGGGGACCTCGAAGGTCGTCTCCCCGCCTTGGAAGTCGGCTGTGTCGAGGTTGGACAGAACGGTGGTTGCGACGTCCCTGGGAGATTTAACTCCATTCGGAAGAGCCTTCGCCGCCTTTAGCTTCCCAAAGAGAGACATTGCGTTGTTACATTGATAGTGGATGCCAGCTTGGGCAGATTCCGCAATGGTTGCTTGGAGCTGAGGGTCTGATGGTGGTAAGGTGAAGCGAGAATTCGTGATAGCATTTTGGAAGCTCCGGATAAGGATTGTTCGAAGGGATGGGAGGAAGTTGGGTGCGGTTGACGGAAGCATGGTGTCTTTGCTCGGTTTGGACACCGCGTTGGTACCGTTGAATGATGGAGATGGTGGTTTCGAGGCGCTAAGGGCTTCCTCTACCAAGATGGATGCCTTCTTGGCCACGTCTGATGCGTCGATAGAGGAGAACCACGCTGCCGCGGATGTTCCTTTGGCGAGTGGTGTCTTGGAAAGTTTGACCAGATCCCAGGCAACGAAGTCCGCCAATGAAGGAGATTTCGCACCGAACAAAAATTGTCCTTTCAGTGTTTTCTCCAACTGTTGGACGAGTTCCTTTGTGTTCAACGGTTTCTTCCTGCACAGGTCCAGGAATTCATCCACTGCTGCCTGCTCCGCGAGGGAATCTTCGTCGTACGAGAGACCAACAGCGCGAGAAAAGTATCGCGCAATGTGAATCTTTCCCCGGACTGGAACGGATTGGTTGGTTGTGGTGGATGTGACAGTCAAAGAGGAATGCCCGGATGGCACGGGCCGAAGGGTGACGGAGGTCGAGACGCCAGACGAAGGCGCCGATGCGAGTATCGCGACGACTTCCGCGTACGGGGGGATTGCAGGGTCAAAGTCAATGAGCACCATGGAAATATTTTTCCTTCACTTGACCCAATCCCCACTCTTCATATCAATTCCTTCAAAAACTTGGTGGCGCGGTTGCCTCCAAGCACCATTCAAGAGCTCTGGAAGAGCCCACAAAAGACTGCACACCTTTATCTCCTTCGCTAGAGATTCAATAATCATCAGCAGTATGATTGCGTTCAGTACACGGTCCCTTCACTGTTCAAACACAACTGGTGACGGAAAAGCTCTCGCGAGACTACCAAAACGTTGAACGGCGATAATGGAGCTTGTTTTGTTGGAATGAGCCGGTCCAAATGTGCATCCCAGCTTTGTGGAATAGGTTGCCCTTTGATTGCGACGAATCAATGTTTTCTAAGTACGCTAAGTTATTAATAATGACATGACACGGCCGAGAGGGTCAGGTGGAATGACGAAGAATGGCGTGATTGAGACAAACGTTCTGTCGAACGCGAAAGAATGTTGGTGCCGAAGCCATGACCGTGAGGACCCCGCAGTGTGGCTTTCCCAACGCAATCACTCACCAATCGTCGCCCCCCCGCTCCCCCATCGCTCCGTCGCCGAACTGGATCCCTCACGTTCTCCAACGTCGCTCTCCCCGCCGGGGAACGGGATTCGGGAACGTGCGATCCAGACGACCGGTCCCTTGAAAGCCAAAATCCAGCTGGCAACCGAATCAGACTATCAGCAGTAGGTGGAGAAGGCCTGGGATTTGGCCATCTTCCGTCATTTGAGGATGGTCGCGTCAACTGACGTGCTCGTCCCTCACACCACTTTGCGAACCCTGCGGCCCCGTCAGTCTTCTGAGCAATCTCGCCAGCAACTCGCAGCAGCTTCAGCGCGTATTCACCCAGCAGGACTTCGTTATCGATGGGCGCAATCACGAGCTGTGGAATGCGGGACTCACCGTGATTATTCGGTACTCCAAAGAGGAAGTCTTGGCTGGAAGCCCTCGGAGTGACTCAGACAGGCAGGGTGAGTATTCTCATGAGCCCGTCTGCTACTCCCAGAACACTCACGGCCTTTCTTTTGTATGGAATGAAGGGTGCTCCATCGTATTGAAAGAAACAATATTCTTCGGCGTGGACAGCGGGAAACCATACTTCGAAGTTCGCGAAAAAGAGGAACGAGCAACTTTGGATAATGGGGAGATTAAGCAGATTCTTCTCGGTGCCAACGTGTCGACTCAGTCGCAATCCAGCATTCTGCGGGACGTTATATCCAAGTACCCCGTCGAGGGAGGGATACGGTGCATCGGTAGCTTCAAGAACTTTCGACATGTGTTTGTGTGGGACAATGTACTGATTGGTGAGACTCCTCTGGCAACTGGTTGCGAGGCGAGGGAGGACATCAAACTCTTGCGTGGATAACTGATGTTTCCTCTTCCTCCCTTGTCCGTATACTCGCATCTTACAGAGGTCGACCGTTGTAGTTTCCCCCATGGCGAAGGTTTCTTCTGTCGTTTTGACGTTGATGAGGCTATCATCATCAAAGTGTGGGTTTCGCAGAAATCCTTCATTTCAATTTCCGGAATGTAATGATATTATACCAACTCTCTTCCAATAGTCTGAACTATCTGCAATCGACCGGCATCACCTATTGCATCAACATTACATCCAAAACTGCCCTGTTCTTCCAAGGACTGAATGAGCTTGCAGTGACATCGCAGACTAACGCGAGCAAGTAAGAAGTTGCAATCGCTTTCTGTTGAGGCTATGATCCACATATTGCTTATCCAATCTAGCAACTGGCTCCCCTTGGAAGGTGTGATGGGTGGCTCCTCCCCTGGTTCGATTATGACCGCACCCAGCCCCCCTGCCCCACTCGAACCGCGGACTCTCGCCGGCATGAGTGCTGTGAACACAAATTCCATTTGGACCACCGCACCATTCACCGTCGGCGGCCTCCCAGCTGCAGACATCATCCTCCCCGGAATCGTCACAAAACCACCAACCACCTCGAGCGTTAACGCCATCCTTATCGGTAACACACCACCCTTACCGACACCAATGTCTGTCAGCTCTGCTGGTATTCCACCTCCCATGACTCTCCCCTCTGTTCCCTCCCAGATCTCGCAATCTCATTCGCATACCGCCCTCAATCGGGTATCGCCGTCCGGCCCCCGTCTCAGTGCGTCTCCATCATTGGACGGGTTCAAGCCCCCGTCGTCAATAATCGTCCTGGATCAAACGGACACAGCGGAGCGATCTTCCGGGGGAGGGCCTCTCCGAACAAATGGTGGACCTCATTCGGGATCGAAGCTGGGAGGAGGCACGAAAGTGAATGGTCCCGCAGCTCCCAAAGGTGGATCAATGTCAGATGGTGCTCCGGAGGAGGAGGAAAGCGCGGAAATGCAAAAGCGACGGAACCGAGAAGCAAGCGCCCGGTACGTCGGTTTGCTCTCTCGTTTACTTTGCGTACCTCATCAGCTTTCGGAGCAGGTACCGTCGCAAGAAACAGGTCGAGTACGAGCAGCTCTCGGTGAAAGTTTCTGAGCACGAGCGAACGATCCAGCTCTTGCGGGAACGGGTCAGGCAGCTCGAGGGCGAGAATGCGGCTCTCAAGCTGCGAATTGGCGTGGCGCCGGCAGCTTCGCTGAATGGAATGGACGGGGCGACCAACTCCGCACAGACCGACGACCAACTCGAATTCAAATTTCAAACTGGGCAGTAGCCTTCGGACTTTATCATATATGTAGTGATGGATTGACATTGTTAGAATTTACTTGTACAAATTTCGACTACGGAGTAATTTTGACGGGACTGTCCCAATTTTAGCCACTGTTGTGCCGCAAGCTCAGCATTCGATGCCATCCGATTCCAGGAACCAAATATTATTACAGCCCCCACCTCTGACATTGCTCCAGTCCCAAAGTGCCTGTGAGGAATGTAACAGCAGCTTTGGATTGCTGAAAAGAAAGGTGAGCGTCCCCACATGTTGTTGTTGGATCTACAAGCGATGATTGATCATTATGCTCATGTTTCTACTCAATGGATCATCTGGATTTCACATGGAAGCGCAACTGTCAGTAGGGATGCCGCTTTGTGAACTTCTCCAAACTTCTCCACACTTCTCCAACCTTCCACCGAAATTTGCCCCTTTAAGGTGGAAACTGTGGGCGCGTCGTCTGCTTTTCATGCTCTCCGAACTCCCTTCCTCTGCCGCAATTTGGCCAGACCACGCCTCAACGGGTTTGCTCATACTGCGAGGGCTACATTCGGCTTCGCCAGCTCCCACCGGAAGGTCTGAAACTTCTCCCCATCTCTGTTTTGAAACAGTACCTCGCTGCGTACGGGCTGCCAGTGCCGCGAGGGGCTCTGGAGAAGGAGGATTTAGTCAAGGTCGTTCGAGCTGTCGAAATTGACGCGAGTCGGGAAAAGTGGTTCAGAGATCACATTTATATTCGCGGAGGACGAAACATCCGCGAAGAAAGCAGCAACACAAACAGGGGGACTTCATCGCCCTTCTCACCTGGTCAACCTGGACGGCATTCTGATGGGGAGGCCGGATTTGTCGAAAACCTTGGATCATTTCTGTCGGGCATCTTTGGAGGACTCGCATCCCCAGAGGGCTCGAACCAAAATCTTCGTCCAAATGAAAGCGCTGAATCTTCCTCTCGCCATCGGTCACGGTCACAACCACCACCCATGTATCAAGCGCAACAACCTCCTCCACCAGGATTCAACAGTTCGAGTCATGGGGGAACTTCTCACCCGGCCGAAATGCCACTGACAGCGGAAGCCATTTTCGCCTCGTTTTTCGGAAACCCACCTACATCATCTCCTGGCGGATTTTCAGGAGGATCGGGTTCTTCAGCTCAATTCGGAGGCTACCCCACCCAAAATACGCACAGTGACCCTTTTCTCAATCCACATGGCCCGCAATCCCGCCAGCCTCCACCACCGCGCGCTGCATCAACCGAACCCACTCCATCAATAGCGTCAATCGCCGCCACAAATCTCGACCCCTCGGCTCTGTCGTCCAAGACGCTGAAAGCGATTCTTCGCCAGAACGCCGTGAGCTGCGATAATGTGCTCGAAAAGGGCGAGCTGGTAGAGCTGGTCAAGGCTCTCGCGAGGGAGTACAGGAGAGAACGCGGACTATCGGAATCTCCTAGCCCAGGAACAAATGTTACGGAATCATGCACAGCAGCACCCGCACCTTTGTCTCCAGTCTCTGGCGATTCTACGACATCGCCACCACTCACTGTCAAAGACGAGGATCTTTGCAAAATATGCTGTGACGGGGCGGTCAATACAGTGTTTTTAGAATGCGGACACATGGCAACATGTAAGTATCGAAGATTGTCTCCCGTGATTTCAACCTCACCACACTGTTTGTTTCTCCCTGGGTGTCACTCTCCATGTCATCGCTCGTGATTAGGCGTCTCTTGGTGAGTCGAAGAAAACTCCAAATTTGCGTTTATCACATTTTCACCTCCTGGTACTATTTCCTTTACAGTGCGAACAAGCTTATGTCTTCCAACCGCGAATGCCCAATGTGTAGACAGTACATAACGCGAGTTGTACACACGTTCAAAAGCTAGCCTCCCCCGTGGTGACATTGTGGAGTGTGACCGACTAGGTTGAAGCATTTGTCTTATTTATGGTTGCATAGTTACGATGAATAAATAAAGGGTTTGTGTCGCATGACAGTTGGTTATTGTGAGGACAAATTGTTTGATGTCATGTCTGGCAGACCGTCTGTTCGTATTCTCCACGTGAGAAAGTTGTCATACTGTGCCAGGATTTCTTCTCGACTCAAGTTGCTTTTCCGGTATTCGCCCCAATCTTCATCCTGGCTTTGACCCCGGCGATTGGTGGGAGGCCGAACTCCATCACTTCGAACGGAACCAGTGGCGGACGCTCTCTCAAGGGCCACCTCACTGGTGCCCATCCTCTTAACGGTCCTGTTCAACCCTTTACCTGTCATCACAACCAAATCCAGCGATCCTGCTAAAGGCAATGTTGCAAAAGCGACAATACCCTGCCCAAATCCTTTCGCAGCTCCGATTGCGCCCCCCCGCCAAGCACCAACAATGGGCTTCACTAAAATCCCAGTTAAACCTTCAGCTAAACAAAGTGTAAAGGATTTCGTTCCCTCCAGTAGGCCACTGCCGATCCCGAAAACTGGCGCTGACTTCGTGGGGGAGCGCCCTTCGATGAGGTGTTGGCTGTTCTTCAATCCGTCAGAGAACTTTTCCAAAAAGCGGCCTAGACCTTAAAAGAACGTGGTGTGGTGGGCACGGAAGGAAGGTTCATCGTCATTTTTCCAAGGTGGGCACCAGTGTCATAAAATCGTTACCTTTGGTGGGATAGTAAATTGTCCCAATCACACCATTTCCAAACCCCTTCAGAACTTCCCAAGTCTTCATTCCAAATGAACTTGTTTGTGAAGCGCTCCTAACACCTGATGCAGTCTCGGTTATAATACTTGTGGCTCCACGGACAACGTCAACAGCAACACTTTTCGTTCCGCCCACAATCCCAGACTGCAATACTTGCAATGTCAGCAGAGGTCCCTCTCAAAGAATGAAAATGAACACTCACTACAATATTGCCCGCAAAGGTTTCCGTGTCCCAGTACGTGTTGATATATCGACGTACGTTCTTTTGCTTCAGCATACCCTCTTCAAGGAGAACACGAAGGACTGCCGTAGAGAGAATGATGTTCGCCTCTTCGGAGTACCATTCCGCTAAGAGGGAGGTGTCAATATTGCAAACCTGCACGCCGTACGATCAGAAAGATCAGGGAACAAATACGTAATGAAATATCAGCCGCGGCCACAAACATCTTTTGTTGAAGCCACAAATTCGCACGTACCATTTTCTCGAGAGGCAGATGCTTGTGAAAGCTCTCGACTCCCGCTCCGACGCCATCCTCCCTGCGCATTTGTACCCCGAGCGACGCAGCTGCTTCGATCACACCTGGGTGCAAACAAAATTGAATCGCACTTGCGAAATTTTCTACGCTCAAAGATTTGAACAGAATAGGCGCCGGTCCGACGCCCATGCGCGCCACCTATGTCAAAACGAGACGCATTAGTGATCACGGATGCACAACACAAGTATCAACGAGGTGTCGCGTGCTACGTACCATCGCGCCCCACTAGTTTACAAAGACGTGATATCGCGTGATGAGAAATGACTTCCACCAACAATCAACAATCGAATCACTCACAAATGGCTGATCCCCGAAAAATGGAATGATCATTGTTGGTCGACCACACATCAATCTATAGTTCAATAAAATTTTCCAGATTCAAGTTCCCCCAACAATTTCCAATCGATCTTACCCAGTTGCTGTTGTACCCGCACCGCCGTGGTGAACGACGGCATCCACTTGCTTGAAGAGCCAGTCGTGGGGACATGCACCAATCTGCGACGTACGGATCAATTAGCAGCACATAGAGATACCCGCGTTTGGTTACCACCTCACCATATAAACGTCTTCAGGAACTCTCAGGTCACTTCCACCAAGCCCACCCCATCCTTTAGAAACGAGCGCCTTCACTCCAGCTCTCGTCACTGCCTCAAAAATTGTCGCTGTTAACTGATCAGGATCATCAACAACAATGGATCCAAAGCCGATGTAAAATATCGGCTTGTCCTTTGTTGCCAGAAACGCCGTGAGCTCGGGTGGGGGCTGGTAGTTGGTTTCTCCCGAGCCGGGGAGGAAGAAGAACCCGACAACGTCAATGTGCGGTCCCCAGTCCGAAGGTTTAGCAATAAGATTAGGGCTCCACGTGTACGAGTGAGGGACTTTGAGGTCGCGGATCGCAAATGGTGCTTTCTCAATAGGGAGGCCGGCCAGACCCAGCTCATCTCGCCTGAAGTCTTCAACAAGATGTTTTCCTCAACGTTCACTATCAGTGGATTTGGTGGCCTCACCATTGATGATATCTCCCAGCCCTTCCCATGTCATGAGTTCAGTAACTTCATAAGATAAGCGATTTGTCATAGCATTAGCCGCGTTTGAGTAAGTGATGTTGGCCTGCTCGAGAAAAGATGAGTTAGGTAATTTCTACACACAGTGAGGGTCACCGTATTTACCAGTGGATGCGGGAATGCTGCGGTGGGGGACCTGACGATGTGAACAAATTTGAGTGTTGCAAGAACGCTCAAAGCAAAGTGGGGAAGCACCAACCAAGGCATCGTGAAGAAGATATGCAGCGGAACGCCCAACTTCTCCGCCACATGAATATGACCAAACGTCGGTGGATTGGAGATGATGACGTCGGCAGCGAACGGTGCTACACCAGATTCAGACTCTGTGCAGGCCTTGTACAGTGACGAAAACACGGCGCGCATGGTGGATCGCTTTTTGCCAATGTCGCCGGCGAGGATCGATTTGTAGCCGGGTAGAAGGCCGGGATCTGAGTTGGCATTAATTATAATGAGCACGATTGAGGTTGACGATACTGCCACTTGTTACCGTGTTCATACCGCAGGCAATCGACTCACTCTTGACCATGTACGCCATCAACTCAGCCGGATCACCCGCCAGCGGGTAAAACTCCAGCCCAGAGTCCAAAACAAATTTGCGGAACGTTTCGTGAGTGGCGATCCGAACCCGATGGCCCCACGGGTGCTTCGCGGACGGTTGCTGAAGACGCTTGCCGAGAGCAATAAATGGTTGTACGTCTGATAGAGTCGAAATTCGAAACGATAAAATGGTGGTTACATAAAGTTGGGGGTGGCTGGTTGATTGTTGGAGCACCCACCTCCGCGACTCCCAACAATCGTGATGACCACGCTGAGTCTCGGAACCCGTATGGGTGCTCTTGCCTTGAACAGTTTAAGCATGAACTGGCTCTGCTCGCCCTGGTCTGTCGCCGCCGTCTCTGTCCCCACTCGAGTCGTATCCAAGGACGTTACGTTCACTTCCGTGACCGGAACCCCGCCTGTGACAGGAGAGTCGTCCGCCACGGTTGCACTATCATCCAGAAACTCCTCGCCGTCTCCGTCGCCGTCCCCGTCGTCGATCTCGATCTCAACACGTCCGTCGGCGTTAACGTGGGCGTGAATGACTGGAGCGCCAAGCTCGCGTTCCTGGATGTATTCGTCGGCGCCGACTTGACTCATTTGCGAGTTGATTCGTGGTAAGGAACGCTGGGAGCTGGAAGAAGTCCGATTCGACCTCGACCGCGCCTTTTTGCGCTGACGTTCGCGAGCTTGGCGAGAGACTCGTTCGCACCAGTGGACGTATGCGAGGGGGGACGGGAATACCTTCGATCCACGGTAAAAAATGTTTGAAAAGCAAAGCATGAGACATTGTAGCCGAGAGTGGTATTTTTAAACCGATCAAGAGAATGTTTACCTTGCCTGTTGCGCCAACGATCAAACCCTGCTCCGTCCTCGACGCGCCCGGGACGGGTGTTTGCCATACCCCGGAGCCTTGCATCACCATCCAAGTGCAGAATTCGTTGACGAAGGAGCGGTCGCTCTTCTGTATCGTTACCAAAGTACAGTTAAAACTGCAGTAAACGGGTAATAGCAGACACTGCTTACTTTTACATTTTCCAGCATCTGTGGCCATGTGTCAATGAACTTGAACGCTTCTGTCGGGCTGCGATCCGTCACTCTGCGTTTGGGATGTGTGGTACGTCAGCCTGCATGGCACCGCACCCAATGACCCATCCGCAGGGCCTCGAGTATGCGCTTTGCGCATGAGGCAGTCGCCTCCGGCGGACTCCTCGGTCGACGGCTCGGTATGCTAGCACGCCTCCGTTGCTCGGTACACATCCCCCCCNCGCCCCCGCCCCCCCTCTTTACCCACCCAACTTCAACAATTCGGAGGTCCGGGTAGATGTCCGACCACACTCTTGGATAGTTTGCCACCGAATCGGCCCCGACTCTGGCGACCGCAACGTATTCCGAGTTTGATGCCGTGCACCTCCTTCGCCTCGGACCGTGACCGCGTTCTTGATGAGAAGAAGAGCCATGGTCGACTTGGTACCGCGTGAATGTGACACCTCCGAACGAATCTTGCCATGCGATGACTGCGTAACAGTGCCTTGCGCGGTTGCTGGGATTCATGAATCGCGCCATCCAGGCTGCATCAGGTATAGAGTGTAGAGTGTCAAGGACGGTAATGGAGACCGAGATGGATTGCAATGAACGCACCCAGATCGATGGGCTTGACTCCGACGTAGACTTTATTCCGCTGGGTTAGCGAATAGCGAGAGACGGTCTCGGGAAGCGGCGGAAGGGGACGGTTGTGTCGAGCCACATCGTCTGCTGCGGCGGCTCTGTCTGCCATGTGCGACGAGTGCGCAAAGTCGGACTGCGGGGCTACGGTCGGCTGAACTCGACTCAGGCCAGCGGGTAAACACCTTCACCCTCCGCTGCTACCAATTGTGCCACCGTCGGAACAAAGCAAATGATTGCAACGGGTTGCGGTTATTCACCGAGAAAACACCGTGCAGATTTCCGTCTTTTCGTATTCATTTGCAAGTCCTGTTCGGAAAAGCACTGCAAGCCGATTCGCAATGTACATAAACTCCTATGTACTGTGTAGTGAGCAATAGCGTGGCGCGAAACTAGGTTGTCAGTAGTGATTCGAGGTGCTCCAGAGTGGATTGAAGCTACCGCGTCACAAAATGATTGTCACTAAATATCGAGCCCCAAGAGTTCACTACGCACCGTCAAACAGCAACACTCACCTGCTTTTCCAACTGCTCCTTATGCTGCCACTCCTGCGGCCCTGCGAACTCCACCTCTCCCATCTGCTTCCCATACCCCGCAAGCGCCTCGACCACCCTTTCTACGACCTGCCTCCCGCCATACGCGTCAAGCGACCGCGGCGTGCCGAGCGCTTCAACGGCGTATGTGCGGACCTTGAAGTTCTTGGACGCCGGGCCCGCGGTCTCGATCATGGCGTTAAGGAGCGTCTGCGTCCACGAAAACGTCCCCACAGCGAGCGATGCGTTCAAGAAGACGTTGGAAGCAGCACGAGCGGCATTCCAACGAGTCTTCCAAAGTTTACCCACTGATTAACGGCGCGAATATTCCAGCAAAAAAATCACAGTTCGACTCACTTTCACGGAACTACTGGGTTTCAAGCATCCAATCATAGCTTTAATCGCTGCATCGACTTCCCTAGAGTGTCTGTGCGCCCACTCCGCACCGACTTTTCGCAGAATGTTGCCCACGGCTCGTACCCCATTGCTCCGACACTTGTCGTTGTCCCCACATGAAGCCGTCGCTGAGGCGAGAAGCAGCGACAGGATGAGGTCGTCAGGAAACGATTCCCCGGTTTCATTTTCCGATATAGAACTACTTTCACAGGAAAGGAAAGCGATTTAAGTTTAAGTGTCGACATCAAACCGATTCAAATAACGATGTTGTTCGCCAATTTACCTTCTTTGCGTACAATCCGGCAACGCGTCACACAAATTCGCCAACGCCCACGACGCTTTCAAACGCACTCCAAGCGCCGTGTCCTTGTTCAGGAGCACCAAGGATTCAGCTGAATCAACCAAGAAAGGCGAGTCCTTGTGGAGAATCGACCAAACAAGACCCAAGGCGTTTCAACATTATTGCGGCGAACTGCGCATGCACAGACGCCTCAACGCACTTCCACAACTTCACCCGACCCGACCAATACGCCAAGCGTTCTCGCCGCGGCCGCGCGGACGGACGATTCGGTGTGCGTCGTCTGGCCCAAGGTGATGGTTTGGCATGATATCTTGTCGCGGGCCTACACGGTGAAGCAGAAACAACCGCGCAAAATCACAGTCACAGTCAGATCGTTGTTCCCGCGTCCTTTTGTGAATTTGCAGTGAAGTGCAGGTCACTCACTGAAAGTAAATGCAGTGCAGGAATAAGGCAGCTTATACAATCCAGCACAGTCGCTATCGACGCCGCCGAGGACGCGTCCAGCTCTAGAACGCCGAGACTCGAGTTGAGTGCGGATGACCACCATGCAGGAGGGAAATGCTAATAGGGGAGGAGCTGGGATCAGGAAGAGAGCATTGTCGGTTTAAACACCACGAAGCACAGACGTCGACTCGTTGTCCGGCACCGTTCGTCAGCTGTTCGAGCGCACGAGTCGCAGCCAATCGCACATTCGCGTCACTTCCGGTGTTGCCAGGGGTCGGCACTTGAACTTTCATTGCGGCGTCGACGACGGGGTGTGCACGCTTGACAAAGTCCCTAAAACGATGCCAATGAGTTGGAGTATGGGCAAAGTGCCAAAAGTAGGCATTGTTATTCACTCAAAGTAGTCCCCTGACCCGCAAATCGCTGCAGCGTCTGCCAAGAACTCGAACGCTTTACACCGGACCACGATGCTCCTGGCCGACCCTCCGGATTCAGCCATATCAAAAATACCGTTCAATAGGGGTGTTGCAGTAGCTGGAAGCTCGGGGTCTTCCACCTCCTTGGAGAGAAGCATCGCTGAGGATAGCACGGGATTCCAAGAGCTCAAAACGGCGGAAATGGCGTCCAGGGATGTGGACGCAAGTGCGCTGTCTAAAGAACGGCACTAATTTGTTAGTGAAAGTGCTACGCGGAGTTGAGGTGACGTGTACAAACCACTCGAGTCCAAGTTCCCCACGAGCGAATGCACAGTCTCCTCTGCAAAACTGGATGGGAATTTTCCGTACGGACAATTCTTTGCTAAGACCCAGATGCTCTTCAGAAGTAAAAACGATGAGTGTTTGGGATGATCAGGTTCAGCGAGAGAATAAAAAGAAAAACGAATACTGTACCTTCAAGCACCCGGTCTTCACCTCCTTGTCATCCGAATTATCAAAGGCCTCGAAAAGGTCCGCGTGCAGCTTTCGCACATAAGACGCGATTCGCTCTCCAAGCGAAACGTAGGACGTTTTGACGGGTCTGGATTTCGACGGTGAAGGAAAGGAAGTATATGAAATAACTCTTGGGCGTTCACTCAACTGACCACAGTCAACCTACCGCGAATCCAACCCCCCCAGAAACGCCGCCGAATCTGCAACCATGGATTGCACAGTCGCGCACACCGCCAGACGAAAGCGGCGCTCCTGAGCGGAGTCTGTACCAAAGGGAACGGCCCCGTTGATAAGTTGGACGAGAGAAGGTGCGGCGGCATCTTGGTCTGTGGGGAAAAACTTAGACCAATGTGCGTGGAGCGAGTGCGGGTTTGCCTGGTACGCCATAGGTTGGGTCGATCCGGTAATGGTACAATGGAACGCAGCTGCTGCTACCGTACCTCGGCTACAACTTGAAGACATGTGAGTGCCTGCACGCGAAGCTTCCATTCGTCGCTTCTAAAAAGGTATCTTTGCTCGCAATGACGGACTCGTTGATATCATGTCGCGAGAACTCACCCAGCATTAATGCTACTTTCACTATCAGAGACGTCAGAGTCAGAATGTAAGAAGGTGGATTCCGGTCTTGAAATGGATCTGCGTGTTGTTGGAAGAGAGGGCATCGGATCTCGTCTGAGGGTTGGGGTTTGAGGTCGAGAGTTGCTATACGATGTCTTATCTGCAAGTAAAGGGAACTGTCGAACTCGAATGCAGAATTGATGTCACAGATGGCACCCACAAGTACCAAATATGCATTTTGGCAGAAAGTGGGCCAGATTGTTGACGACATCGTTGGGGAGCTTCCTGTCGTCCTTTGCGATCAAAGCGATAACTCGCAAGAGCGAGGTCAACAGCTGACGGAAACACTTCGTAAAGACAAGGGCGCAGACGTTTTCAAACATTGAAACCCACCCTTAACGCACTTCGACTTGCGCTAAATTGAGGAGAATCTACGAATGACAGGCTTTGGATCAGGACAGTCATCGTCTGTTTCCGGAACGGCGACGTGTGCTTTGATCCCCGTTCAAAAATCTGACCGAGAACGGAAATTGCAAGCCGACGGCATTCTGCGTCGTTGTTGGACTTGGACGACAGAGAGAGTAATGGTCGGATCAAGGCGTCGACATATTCCTTCCCGACGAGAAAGCAATAAGCAGTACGCGAAAGGGGGAAGTAGTTTGACAACGCACTTGCTTCAGAGATGATGACTCATCCCACAAAATGACGCCGAGCGTTCGTAGGGATGGCACAACGAGTGGTGGCTGTTGCTCCCCCGTCTTTACAGACTCCGCGAGGAAGGACACAGTGTTGTCGAACAAGGCAGTGGTAAGTTTGACCTATGCTCGCGTTTTAGTGTCAGCGTCTCTCATTAAACGCTTTGTTTGATTCTCACCTTTCCTGCTCGAGTGATCTTCGCGAGCCATGTCGCGTATTTTGCGACAAGAATGAGGTCTCCACGAAAAAATTTGCGATTCAAGTCCAAGATTACTGTCTGGACATCACGTCCCTCAATCTGTTCAAGGAATTTTCGTTAGGTTACGTCCGCAAGCTTCCACGGATTCCTCCTGCAACGTTTTACCAACTGTCGAAGTCAATTCGTCTGGAAGATTAGTCAGCTGATGAAGAAGTGCCACCTGGTGCTGTTGATTGCTCGAGTTCCGCAGAGATTGCGTTATGATGGAGAACTCCGAAGACATCTCCTCTTGCGGGTTTGTTAGACAAGAGCAACGACTTCTTTTCCCATCAACTGATGGTGATAAGAAAAGATGAAAAGGCGGGGAAAACGCGATGGATAACAAAATGTTGGGAATGGGTGAGCGTGTCCACAGTATCGTCTCGTTGCATCATTTCAGTCGCGGTTAGCGCCACACACGGACTTCTGTTGGGAGCGCTTGGACGTCATAGAAATCCTTTCGCGTGGCGCTCACTGTCACGACGACTTCATCGTTCAGCCCGCTCCTCGAGAGACGGCAGCGTCGATTCAGACATGGACCGGTCGAAGGATAGAATCCACAAGGAGTCTCCACTCATTGTCTTTGCGGTGCAAGACATTACAGGCGTAGGTGTCTTGTCCTTTCCTGACCGCCCATCGAGATTATATCGACACAAAGTTCGCGTTGAAAATTTCGACCATCTGTAGGTTGAGGAGGACGAAATCACAGTTCCAGTGGGAACTCCGCTAGTAGTACTAGAGAAAGATGAAGAGTATGGAGATGGGTGGTGGCTAGTACGTGTTCAGCGACATTTTCCGTGGCAAGGACAGGTCTGTAATTATGTTCACTATCGTGGCCTCCGAAGGGTCAAACCTTTGCTGGAGATATAGGGCTCTTTCACATTTCGCAAGTCACTCTCGCGAACTTTCGGAATCATGACACTTCTCGAATTGCTCGGTTCTCGATCCTCCTGGAAGAGCTGAAGAGGGAAGCTGAAGCCACGGATGTCGGGACTCCGTTGCTTTCGCCAAGCGCGCTTAATGACCACTACATGGAGGAGGAAGACGTAATAAGCTTCACCGAAAGCGACGTCGCATCACTCCAGTATTTCGAAACACTGCGCTCTCAACGCGGATCAAGTCGACTTGGAAGTGCACTCGCGGAAACAAGGGAAGGTCCCTTCTTGCTGAATCGACCCGAAAAGCTCTCTTATGTTGGTGACCGGACAGCCAGTCTTCGACCTCGTCCTAACAGCTGGGCCGCCACCTTGGATTTCGTCCCACCTGCCGATCTGGCAATGAAACCACCGCCTTTCGCCAAATTACCTCTCAAAAATCTGCCACGTGGGTCGCAACAAGGCGAAGAGCCTCCCAAGTTCCAACGACAAGGAGGGCTGCCTCACTTGCCCCATGACAATGTCCTCGCCCGTGGATTTTCGCCTCCACAAACTGTACCAGCCGAGAATGCGCATCAAGGGCCTCAAGCAAGCTTCCACCCTTACTCCGATTCAAACCACTACGACCGACGCCAACAACGAAACAACGATCGTTCCTCCATACATCACAACGTTGATATTTCCGAAGCACCGGGCCACTACAGATCAAAAGAATCAAAGCTCGTTGGTAATCACGATGAAGAAAGAAGACCTACAAGACCGCTGTCACTGCACTCGGAGAATGCTTATGTGTTTAATGCCACGGCGTCTTATCTTCCAACTTCATCGTACGAGCGAGTTCCGCATCAGGGGACGCGCACATCGAAAGGCATGTAGTGCACTCCGTTCTGTGAACTGCAAGTGCTTATTAACCCTTAAAATACGTTTCATTTCCACTATGATACATTGAATGGATCAGATGGAAAGCACGCCCAAGGTTCGGGCATGTCGTCTGCACACAGAGACGTGGGAACAAAGACTGTCTCCAAGTGAGGGTTCCTCAATTTCAGGATCATATTTCGATATTTACCGTTTCGGGAAAAAGGACACTGGCGAGCGTCTCGACTTTTGTGAAAAACCTAGTCCACCCACATCAACGAAACATCTCCGATGAGACCTCCTCATCGTCCGAGAATGACAGCAGAAGCTCCATGTCCACTAACAATTCGACAGCTGCGTCCACGACGGCCTCCTTCACCACCGTTGTTCGCGCAACATTGAAGGACCCTCCCGAGGCGAGGCCTCTCCGCCGAAAACCGACTTTATCTGAACGACTCCCCTCACTTCCCAGAATGGTGAACGGTCCCGCGGATAGAGAGGGGTTCATGGAAATGAAGCCTTTGAATGCCGTGTCCCGTTATAGCCCATCTTCGGCTTTCGGCTGGAGGAAAGTGTGGGTGGAACTTCGGGAGGACTGGTTGTACCTCTATAGGGACACTGCTGTGAGTTCTTTCGAGTTCTCAGCTACGTTGTGAGGAAGGGACTTAATCCTCTATTCTCTTATCGTTCGTGATTGAAATCAAGCCTAACCGCGCACTGTTCAATGCGCTCTGCCTCACCACTGGTTATCAAGTTGTTCCCGATGAAGACTCACGGTCTGCACACTCTAGCTCCGCATCGAGCAGTCGTCCATACAGTTTTTGTCTCGTTCACGTTGCGGCTGAGTCGGTGATCTTCTCGGCACCGAGCCAGCTAGAAATGGTTACTTGGGTGAAGCATATGGTGTTGGCGACCCAAGGTTAGTGTTTCAAGTTGTTTAAACTGTGGACTCCGAAGTCATGTTCGCATACCATACCAGGCGCGCAACGGCGGGGTCCAATGCCTATAATTCCACTTAAGACACTCTGGAATAGCTCTGGCGGGACTCAAGTCCAGTCTTCGAAGGGACGAGAACGCCCGACCCTTTCGGAAGCGGCTGCTGTTGTGCCACCTCCATCCCAGCTCAGACTGGAAGAAGTAGCCGACCTTATATCGGACTTGGGTGTGCGCATCGTCTGACATCTTGAGAGAGACATTTCAGCAGATGTACCTTTTTTGTTTTGAGAAAGGACCCCGGGACTCGTATCAGTGACTTGTATTATGGATTAAATTTCGACAGATAATATTCGTTTCATTATTCGACGTCAAAACCGCATTCGCGATGATTCATTTAATATACGAGATCTCTCATTGCGTAGTATACGAAACTTGAGTCAAGAAGAACCCGTTACAGATGTTTGATCTTGCACTTGACGACTGGATGTGCCACCACCCGAACCGGCACATCGCCGGCTAGGTTGCCACCATTTCCGTTTAGGTCCTCCTCCGGTGGGTACCTGTTGGATTGTCGCACCCGTTGCAGCGTCCACATCCTTCTGGGGCTCGGCACTCTCATCGTTTTTGTGCATAACGAGAACTTTGTTCAGAACTTGAACGAATTCACGAGCTTTAGCGCCGCTTTGGAGGTCGTCAGCAATTGCGCAGACGTCGGTGAACAGTCTTTGGACACGAGGTGATGGTGTTTTCATTGTTGATTTTTGATCGGCAGATTGAGCAGAAGAAGAAAT
This sequence comes from Gonapodya prolifera JEL478, assembly GCA_001574975.1. Classification (NCBI taxonomy): domain Eukaryota; kingdom Fungi; phylum Monoblepharomycota; class Monoblepharidomycetes; order Monoblepharidales; family Gonapodyaceae; genus Gonapodya; species Gonapodya prolifera. The sequence continues at coordinate 97,444 of KQ965846.1, forward strand.
GAGGTCGTCATTTCCGTCCGTCAGAAGTTTTTCCAAGTCCAGCACTTCGCAATCCTCCAGCCCTTCTAGCTCCCATTGCAATTCGCGGAGCCGAGAGCATTTATGTCGGAACCAGCGGATGCAGGTTTCTGGATGGATGAGGTCGACGAGGTTTGGGAAATGCAAAAGTCCGGCAACAACAGTGAGTCTTGGGAGGGCCAAAAAGATCAGGGGATCGAGCTCAGAGATTTGATTGGCGTGGAGATGACCTCGTTGCACTAGAAAAGGGAAACGAATGTTTCCGTTTAGTCACCGTCTGAGGTATTCAATATTGCGACCCTCTTCTCACCAGCCTTGACGAGAGTTTCAGACATGAGGATCTGCGAAATACCAGACCATTAACCCTCAAATCCCGAAAAGGTGAGCTTTGTGGAATGACTCACAGCAAACATGTCAACATCGTTCTGCCCAGTCCGACCCATGTACATGATGCTGAAATATTCGTTACAGATCAACTTTTCAAAGATGCACCTGTGTGGAAGCATATAAAATGAACCCCCGTCGCAATCACACAGGTCGCCGGTGGTGACTTACCACGCGGCATCGAAGTCCCTCAAAACTGCAATGATTTCCTCGGTTTCATAAGGTGGATACGGATCAATCACCGCGCGGCGTCGAAGAACCCATCGGACCGCTTCTAGAGCAGCGATAAGGTGTTGTGCAGGCTGTGTAAGTGTTGGGGAGTTGGTATCCAACCCTCTGAAGTGTCCCCACAAAGGTTTTAGGATCACAAAAGCGGTGCTACACTGACCGGAAAAGAACTCACCGTATTCGGAACCCTGAACTCAAGGCTTGTGCCGCGAAGAGAATATTCTCACTGTAACCCAGTTCCAACTCTCTCTGATCATCGAGCGGAAGGGTCTTGCGATGAGATCGACTCGCAAACAGCCCTTCGTCTCCCGCTCGAACCAGATCGTGGTGGACTTGTTCGGCGATAAGATGCAGCGCGTCGAGAAGGATTTTCTGGCTCTTGTGAACCACATCCGTCCGTCGATGGAGACGAGTGGCGAGGTGGGCATACGGATGAACCTCGCGCAGTCGGTGTACATTGCGGAGCAATTGCTCGTCTGATTTAGAGGAAACCGTTCGGTCATTTTGCAATCGCAGGGGCCAACACTCATTTCACCAAACCGCTCACCTGCATGCCAAAAGAGACTAACCAAGTGCTTCTCGTCAAGCTTAGGTTCAACGGCGTCAACTCCTCCTTCCATTTGATTTTTCCCAAATAGAAATATCCCAGCCGGACTGTGTCCAAATCTGGGTCTTGCTCTCGCAACCGATGTTCCCTTGGGATTTTGCTGTCTACCAAGACCAAAAATTTTCGAGCGCTTTGAATAGAGTGCGTGCCAGATCGATCCCGGTGTGGGGCGAATAGGCGGAGGTGAAGGTGATGGGCTCACAAGGGTGTTAGAATCTCCTTGGTGGGCTTGTGCTAGTGACGGCGAGTCAGAGCAGGCGGGCAGAGCGCTGGTTGTGACTGGTATAGACATGGGGCGTGGTCGCGGGGCTGGAACGAATGACGGTTGTCGGTCCCGCAAAGCCTCTTTAACTCTGGGTGGCGTCCGGTCGTTGTTTGTTTCATTGCCATGACTTGGAACCAGGGACGAAGCCGCTCCGGATTGGCGCTGTGCCTCCCGCTGTTCAGCTCCAGAGCGCAAGTTGAATCTCCTTGCAACCACTGCGCTACTACTTTCGCAATGTGCAATGGCGTCGGGTAAGTTGGCACTGCTTTGACAAGTCTTCATAACGTTGGAAACTGAAGGATGTTGGATCGATTCAAAGTCAGGACAGGAGTTCCGATACGAGCTGTTTGTTGTGCAATTAAGGTCGAAAGACCTCCTTGGCCCGGCCCCAGAGGAAGATCCCGATAAGGAACTTGGCAGTGGTAGCGATACAAGAGATGGTGGACGGAGGTGCTTGGGGGATACATTAATTCGCGTACCTCCGGACGTGCGACGTAGGACAGCTGATCTGGATACTGGAAGTGGCGGCAAGCCCAGCGCGTGCATCCCGCTCAACGTATCCGTGGAAATGCTGAGAGGCTCTTCATCCTCGCTGTTGTGCGGTTCGGAAAGACTAGAACGGGTCTTGGCAATTTCGACTGCTTCGACTTCCTCGACTTCCCGATAATACACTTCCGCGGGCAATGTACAATCGTCGAACAGATCCGTGACAGGAGTGTCCGGTGCAAGCGTTAGAACCGATGTCTCTATTACGCCATTACTGTAAGTTGACAGAGGACGGCTGTGTTGCGATGGCAGGGGGATTGACTTGAGCGACGTGTGGGACCGTCGAATAGGGCGTGGAGAATCACGATAGGGAACCGGTGGGGATTTGCTTTTCCAATGATCTTCTCCAGAACTCTCAGGAAGATTCGGTAGGGATACGCTAGAGGTGCATTGATTAATGCTGTCAAGTTCACCGACACGAGATGGGATCGGCCCCGCCATCGACACTCCGGGATAGCGCTCTTCCTGAGAAGAGACGACTCCGACCGTCTTTAACAAAGAGCTGATGCTGCGCTTGCTCGATTGCCTCTGTCGTTGGGGCAGATTATCGTCCTCGGTTCTGGATCGACGCGCGCGAAACATCAGTGAGGACCCCAAAAGAGGGAGGAGAGAACTCCTTTGTCGTGAAATTTCGTTACAGGGACTTGGCGCTTCGAGTGTTCTAGAGAATCGCTAACGACAAATGTCAGTCCAATCGCACTCGCTCCATTCCTCCAGACGAACCCGATCCGTTCCTTCCTGATTAAGCTCCAATTTCTCTGTCCGTGAGCCTTAGCGGCCATCTGTGTACTCCAACGCGAAGCTCGCTTCCCGATCATCGCGACATATTTCGCCAGTCGCGAAGACACTCTCAATACGAAGCCCCATCCAGCCAATACGCGTCTGTCAGCACACCTTCTATGATATTTCGCCGCGTCGATGGCTGATTTCACGTGATGGGTCCAGTAGGTGATGGCTTGTCCAAAATGTAAATGTGTAGACTTGCTCATCAAAATATAATAATAATCAAAAGAACGATGTAAGGGTATCAACAAGAGTAGATCATGCATGCGCGTTGCAAATAACTTGCGCTATTAATCCTTTTCCTTAATTTCCATCGCGCCAAGTTAGTCCTGACCCACATCGCAAGTGAGGAAGCCACACACCGAGAACATACTTGCACCCCACAGAATTGCACGGAGGTAATTTATGCCGATAGAGATCCGTCTAACATTTTTGTCGTAGATTGCTTCAAGCAAAGAGGCGCAATCACCGCAATTAACAATCTCATGCCGAAAAAAAAACCACAGAAACGAACCCCCAGGAGTTTTTGGTAAGATAAGTGCAGCACAATGGGTTCTTGTTTTTTGTCGGAACTTGTAGATCTTCCGGGGCTCAAGGGTTAGCCCAGGTACATGTGGGTTGGCACGAAAAGGATCCGTTTCTGTCAACCGGAATCCCGTCCGTCTCAACTTCCGCAAATGGACTCAGCGAGCGTGTGGACGACGCATCGGAGCAGCATCAAGAAGCACAAGAGGGACGAGGACGGCGATGCACCCAGTAAGAAGCGGGACAGGACCAAGAAGGGTAAGCCTCGGAACAGGTCATCGAATGGGTCCGGGGGGAATTCTGACAAAGACTTCGACGCGAAGCTTGCGATTTCTGCGTTCGGATGAAGCTCAAGTGCGACGGGATCGAGCCTTGCTCCCGATGCAGCAAGGTGAGTGAGTCTTGGGTGGTATCGCTGCATCGTCAGGCGCTCCACCTGGCACCATAAACCTCCGCAACATGAACTGTATGGCCTGAACGGTCTTGATTTGCGCGGAATGATCCTTTGTTGCTTGATGCTTCGAGGATGTCCGGTTCTCAACTTGCGTGCATTTCTTAGAGGTCTCAAAACTGCACCTACCTCAAAGTGCACAAGATTCCCGCCCGCTACAAGAGGCGTAACTGCGAAGATGGTGAATTGGGCGTGGGCCAACCTCACCGACAGCAGCAAATTACAACCTCCAACACCGGACCATCCAACGTGATGGACTCTCTATGGGATTATCTGGGCACGCAGCCGAAGCCGTCCGGTTATCCCAAAGGCCCAAACCGGCAACAAGGCTTCCAGAAACCATTTGACCAGATGGATTCTTCAGACTCCTCATCGGATGCCATGTTAATACATGAGGAATGGGGCAACGACAAAGAAATCTCTTTGGAGATTACAAACGCTCCTCTCACGAGAGAACACCCCAACGCTGCACTAATCTCCAATCCATTGACCACGGGGGGCGGCCCTCTGCCTGACGTGATGCAATGTGATTCCACTCCAAGCTCGAATCACACCTCTATCGTCAACCCTCACGATCCATCGATCTCAAACCGGGGAATAATGAGCATTTCTGAGATTTTGACGCCAAGCGGAGATGAACAACGCGGCGCGAACACGGCGGTAACACAAGTGCCGTGGCTGGGAGTTCCAAACAGTTGCGGAATGTACGTCAGACCCTGTTCTATCCGTTCACCATTTTCTTTTAATAATCTCTCTCATGTCAGTCAAATGGCGACACAAATCGGTGCTATCCAACACCGCATCCCAGATGCCATTCCCTTGTTCGCGGATCTGCCGCCCTTGCCGCCCCAAGAGATTCAGAACTTGCTCATTCGATTATAGTAAGTGTGTTCTTTTCCTTGATGGCAGATGAAAATTCTTTAACTGCCCTTTGGGCTACAATGCAGCTTCAAAAACGTGTGGCCTTGGTTGCCCTGCGTCGACAAAACCAGGTTCCTTCGAGATCGCGCAACGTACCCTCCAATATTAACATACTCGATGTACGGTGAGCTCTCATCACACTCCCCTTTCAGCCCTCGAAATTTTATCATCCGAATGTGTAGCCTGCGCCGCACGTTTCTGCGAGGACTCGTCTATCGATTATCGCCCGCACCGCAACTCCACACCCAACCTTTTGCTCGTCCGGTGCGCGCGCCTTCTCCCTACCGTCTTCGACATGCGCCGCCCGAGCGTCCACCACGTCCAAGCGATCCTTAACATGTGCGTCCAGTCCAACACTCACCCGGAGTTTGAGCAGGGCCGCGTGTGGGTGGGCATGGCGATGGTCCTTGCACGGATCATTGGATTGTCAAGCGAAGGTGGAGGAGACAAGTCTGGGACCGAGTTATGGAATAGGGGAATCTCGACGATCGCCCAGGGGGAGGACATGGCCGAAAGGAAGATGGACGAGATGAGAAGAACATGGTATTGCTGTCTTGCATGGGATAGGTGGGTCTGGGAAGACTCTTGTATGTTCGCTCCGGTAGAAGCAATCAATGATATCTCTTGCAATCAGATTCGCGGGTATAATGGAACCTCGAACGTGGACCACCGCTCTGGATGAAGGCCGCGATGTTCGAGTACCTCCACCTTTACCCGTTGATCTTGGCCCAGCCCAGCTTGCCGCCGCGCTGCCGGAATTGGACGAACTCATGTCGCTGTACTCCAATTTCGCCCATGTCGTCGAGTTTCGCCAGTACTGCATTCGTACGGGTGTTGACCCGTGCGATGTTGATACATCAAGTGGGAAAAAGCTGTATTTAAAGCTGAGGCACCTGGACGGAATCCTTGTCGAGTGGTACAGAAGTTTGCCGGATAGCACAAGGACTTTGAAGATGGAATACGTGGTACAAGGAAGAGAGAGGTTTTTGAAAAGTGCCTACATACTCATCATGTTTTATGCGATGCGCGGTGGGTATGATTTTGCTTTCCAGAAGTTCGTTCAAAGATGATTACCAACACCTTAAACCAATCCAGTGATACTCAACGGACCCGCGACAGTCATGCCCGCCGAAGAACTCGTAGCATCTTCTCCAGTCACCCTGCGTAATTGGATGTCCACGCCCTGCTTCCTCATCTCCACCTCATCGGCTGGAAATCTGTCCACGGTACTTGAGTGCGTGCTGGACGTCGAAGGCGAGCGTGGGTTGGATTTTGGCAGCCCTCTTCTTTGGGGATCTATATGGAAATCGGCCATGGTTCGTGCGGTGTCTGTCAAGGCCATGAGAGCATACACGGGCGTCGCTGTCAGTAGTCGCACTCCGGACCCCTCGTGCCCAGTCGTAGCACCAGGTGTCGACCCTGCCACCGTTGCTGCTCGTGAGACCCGTGAGCTTTCCATTTTCCGCCGTGCAGTGCACACGTTCAGGAAGTGGTGGGTCACAAAGTCCGAGGTGCAACCAAAACAATCCTTGTTCAAGCGTATCTTTTGCGAAATCGGGTTCCCAATGGAGGGCATGCCAGTTTTGACATCGGTTGTTCAAAGTGAAGGACAAGAACGTGTTGCAAAGATGGGGGCGGTGGTGATTGTGCGAGAACAGGAAGTGAACGACGTTTCTTGTTATGGATCATTGGGAGGTATGCTTCAACCTTACCCCGTTTTCCCCCTCCGGTCGCCCGATCACGTAGTCTGGGGAACAAAGAGCACGTCTCTGTATAGTGATTCCACACCTGGTTTCTCGGGCTTGGACCATCTCCTGGATTTTCCAAGGACCGTCGATGATGTGGACCAGGACCTCGAGCAGACCACAGTGACGGCAGAAGTCAACGCGCCAACCCAACCGTCACCACTGCCGGATGTGACTGAATTGGACTTATCGTTCTTGTTTGGAGGCCCCGCTAGGGCCCCTAACAATCATCGCGACAAAGCATAGCACATTTCCTCGTGAAGGCAGTCCACTTGGGGATGCCGGAGTGAACGGACGTGGACCGGATAACCTCTAAGCCAGAGACACTGGGTCAAATAGTCGAGCTATAAACATTTGCATTATTGTTTGGTGTTCTTTGGGTTTTGTGTCAGCTTGTCGTGGTAAATAGTTTTCCGCAGTATTTTTAATGGTTGATTTGCACGACTAGTAGCTGCAATATGACTTGCATTCATCTGATACCGGTACTACCCCTTGTGAAGTTTGGACTCCGGACTCAGTCGAGCTTTGTTGGACTTCGTTGATGAAAACAGCGAAACCAAGCCTCCTGTTTATCATTCTCCACTACACGTCACCCTTCCCTTCCGCTCCTGACAACACCTCTAACCACACTTTCAGCACCAATATTCGCCAACTAATCAGGTCCCTCACAGCCAGGCGCCAACCTTTCACTGTCGGACGCATCAGTAGCGCGATTCCTTCCTGCTCGTTTCATTTTTAGAGACTCCCGCAGGTGGAGGAGGACAGCATTTCTCCCTTTTGCGGCGCCGTCTCAAAACGCTTCACGGCACGTGATGCCGAGCACGGGCCTTTCCACGATGTGTATGACACCCCACGACCCAGTTTGTGTTATATTCTCACCCTTGGAGGACTCCCCCCTCCTTTTTCTGAGCACGAGGACTCATTTCAAGTGTTTTCTTTCGTGACGGGGTGACCGGCGGGCACGTGGGCAAGTTCACGAGACCTTGCCGAGGAAGTACCCTGCAACTCCAATCCGACGTTTTGACGAAAGAAGTCCCCAATCAGATGGTGTGGTGTAGTGTACCGAGTTTATAGGACGGTAAAGTGTAATGATCTGTTACGTAACCTTTTTGGAGTTGGTGGTTGTGGTGGCAGACGATAGGCCTCTTCTCCAAGATCTCAGAAGTTGCAACACAGTGTTCTCATTCTTTTCGACTAGTGAATTCTCCCCCGACTCTGCACTTCTGATCTTGACTCATTGTCTTGTAGGTGACGTCCACTCTGAACCGATATCAGTGCAATGTCACGGGACGTTAACAGGGTCGCAACAATGAATTTTCTTTTGGCCAACGAGCCAAGAACGCATTTATGTGCGTTTGTGGGTCACGTCTCCAGGTGGCAGCATTCCTGGATCTGAATTACGTGACATTTTGCCAGTGTTAACACAAAAATGTGGCAGGCAAATAACACATTGGAAACTTTGCTGGAAGAGGAATTCTCGGTGATCGGTTCAAGAATATTGACCATAACAAATCTGGTATCAATAGTATTATATATGCAGCAGCTACCGTCCACATCCACATTCACATCCCACTTCACTCTCCATCTAAATCTTTTTCCTCAACATCCACCCCGCCAAGTCCATCCTGACCCACACCGTAAGGAACCCACACATGGAGAACATACTCGCCCCCCACAGAATCGCGGGTAGGTAATCTATGCTGATGGATCCATCGAGCAATTTGGTCGTGTAGTGGTCCAAGAAAAGACCAGCGACGGGCTGCCCGGCAATGGCGCCAGGTAAGCTTCCACTGAATTGTAACCCCATTCGTTGCGTGATTTTGTCTACACCCCATACTTGGGCGATGAAACTGGGGAAGAGGGAGATGAAGCCCTGGTGTGAAGTGATGATTGGTGTTTGTAGTCAGCTCTTAGTTGCCAGCTATTGATCGCAAGGACGCACAACAACTCACCCCTGAGAAAAAGCCGAAACCCAACCCAAACAGTAGCAGCGGTACGTACGACTTCGCAAAGGGCCACAGTCCAAAGTACAACAGCGCTGATACAACCTATCGGGTGGTGACATTTCGTTGATCAGCACTCCGCTAACCGCCACCGTCACTTCACGCGCCCCCGACACCAAACACACCTGACATAGCGTCAGTGCATTAACATTCCCCACGCAATCCGCATAATACCCAATAACAACCCGTCCCGCTGCGCTGGCACCGTTCGTGAGGCCGAGGATCAGCGCTCCGTCCGAACTCGAGAGACCGATGTTGACTGCGTAGGAGGGGATGTAGCCGAAGGGGATGAAGAAGCCCCACCTATAGATAGTTGGGATGAAATGAGATGGAGAGAGGATGGGTGTTAGGAGGGAGTCAGATGGATTATGAGGGTTGGGAAAGGGGGTGTTCTCACATCATGAAGAAGCCGCTCAAGAATAAGCGAAGGAAATTGGGGTCCTTGGGTGAAACGTCGCATTAACACAACGTCTTCACTTTTACATAGAGCCCACCAGAACTCACCTTGAAGAACTCCCACTCAAACAGCTTCCCACCCTTTGCACCCCTTCCAACCTTGCCCTTCAAGAAATAGCTCGACGCCATGACCACCGTCCCATTCATCACCGCAATCACCCTGAGCGCCCACCGATGCCCCAGGTCGTCAATCATCTTCTGACTCAAGGGCCCCAGGGACATCCCACCCAACCCGGACCCAGCAACAACAATGCCGATCGCCAGGGCTCGGTTGCGGGAGAAGTACTGGATGGGCACGGCGACGTAGGAGAAGTACATGAATGCCGTGGCGGTGCCGTACATGATCCCTTGGGTGATCAGGACCTGCCACAAAGTGGACGAGAAGGAGGCGAGGAGGAAGGATAAGGTGACGAGCAAGCCGCCGGTGAAGACACAGAGTTGGTGGCCGAGGCGGTTTTGGACGTAACCCATGAAGGGGCTGAGGTTGGCGTAGCGGTGGGAAAAGAGTGAGTTGCACGGTGGCGGGAAATAGAGGGAAGATGCTCACCCAAGGACATTCTGGAACGCCATGTTCATGGAGCCCACAAACGCAAGCTGGAACAGCGACGTTCCCGGCAACACTTGGTTATAAAAAAAGAATCTCATGAAAACACCTGAGTCCACCGACAGTGACCTCGTTACATTTCATTCGATTGCTTCATTTTCAACGAGAACTCACCCCACGTAAACATCAACCCCATCCCAAAAAACATTCCCAAAAACGCCGCCACGAGGACCAAGATCCCCTCCATGCCACCTTCTTGGAACAGCGAGACTTTGCCCCCACCGGCATTGTCGGTGCCGGTAGGCTCAGACTCGTCCAGCGAGATCGCGACGGTTTCTTCTTTCCGCTCGGAGCCTTTGATGTCGATTTCGCGGATGAGTAACCCAGCCACCGCCGAGTCCTTCTCCGTACTGGAAAGGTTCCGACTATCCAAATTCTGACGAGCTGAGTCGTCTTTCGCCATCTTATCGTCCGATTTGGGCGTGCCCTGAGTCCCTCTTTGCCCCTCTGTCTCCGTGGTCTCAACCTCGAATCGCCGCGGCACCTCGGAGTTGACGGGAGACACCCCCAGATCTTGTGTTACTGGAGTCTGCGACATGGCAGCTTGAGCTTCTAGGGCAGGAGCGTTCCGAGCAGTGATGCACTCCGCCGAATCGCCAGCGTTGCAGAATGACTTTTCCTGGATGTGACGGTGGTCGGCTGGATGGTTTCTCCGAACCGGGGTGCACTTTTGTAATCGCATCCAGTCCCAATCTTAGCTCTTCCAGGTCTGATTTCACCATGGACCCATCGCAAAGCCATCAGCCCATCAACTCTGCCTCTGCCGCCACCCCTACGCCCGCGATTCCACTTCCACCAGAACTCGCCGTACTCGTCGTCGCCCTGTCAGGCTTGCCCGGCGCCGGCAAGACCTCGCTGTGTCGTGCCATCGCGGCGCACGTCAAGATGCAGGAGGATGGAGCATTGCGGTCGAGCCGCGAGAACGTGTCGGGGCCGCGACAGGAACAGGAACGAGACAAAGCGGCTTTCGATCGCGAACACCCGAGCGGAGGCGCGATTCACACCATCCACGTCGAATTCGACGCTATGATGGAACGATGGAGAACACCCGGCCTCGCTGCGGCACCAACGAATGGCCACGAAGGCGAGGAAACGTTCAAGGAAGGGAGGAAACGGGTTCTCGCCCACACTGAAGAGGTGGTTCGAGCGTTGAAGACCTCTGGGGGAAGGCGAATCGGAGAAAGGAAGGATGAGAAGGGAGACTGGATGTGTGATTGTTTGGTGACGGGTGGTGGTGTGGTGTGAGTTGTGGTATTCGGTGTGCTGCTGCTCTTCGATTGGGGCAAACGTTACTCAATGAATGCGGTGGAGCGACTAGGCCATGGAAAGACGTTCCCGCCTCGCACATCATCTTGCTTGACGATAACTGCTTTTATAAAAGCATGAAGCACGAGGTGTTTCAGATGTGCAGACGGAGTGAGTTACCATCTGTGAATCTTCACCCCCACCCCACTCCTTTCTCAACTTCCTTGTTTCAATTCGAACAACAAAAATCGATCACCTACCACCCAGATCACGCCGCCTTCCTCTCCCTCCACCTCCCCATCCCCCTCGCCGTCGCGATCGCACGAAATTCCCAGCGCGAACAGGCACATCGTGTCCCCGAGGACGTTGTGATGAGGATTGCGGGGAGGATGGAGCAAGGTGCGGTGGTATCATTGAAATGATATCTTTGCTCATTGAAGAGTTCAAACAGGGCTCGTCACCCGTTTATAGATAATGTCGACTCGGGACCGCACTCGTACCCGTGGTTGAACGAATGCGTCCTGCAGTGGAACGGCGACGGAGGAGATCACGACAAGTACGGCGCGTTGACTCGAATATTATCTCCGACTCTGCCTCACAGAACATCCTCGTCAGCAGTATAGACGACTTGCTTGGAGACATTTACTCGAAGTGGTCGCACTACGTTTCCCTTGCCAGGGATTGGGACCGTCGGGAACAGGAGATGGAGAATGCTGAGCGGAGCAAGGTACGGAAGGTATCAGTGGGACCGCTTATTTGTTTCGACATGATTGATCCAAAGATTTCTACATAATCTGCTCTTAACCCACAGACCCAATCCCGCACCGAAACATCCGAATCATTCTTGCATCAACTCAACATCCGGCTCACCCGCGTCGTCGGGGTATATCTTTCGTCGATCGCCAATGATCGGAAGGGCGATGTGGGGAAACTGATATCGGCAATTAAGGGGGATTTTATGCATCGCGTGAGAGCTGAAATTGCGTCGCCTGATAGGGCAAATGTGGGTGCGAGTGAGAGTGGTTACAGTTTAGATGATTTTGTGCGGAAGTTTGAAAGTGAGCTGCAAACGAGGGGGCTCCCTTTGGAGACAGACAAATAGACGCGGGTTGACATGAGGTCGCGACCACACCACCAACCTACCTCAGGTGAATCTGGTTGAGTCAGAGGAGGAGCCGAGAAAGCCCGCAGTTGAGTCTCGGCCCAATCCTAATCAATACTGTGGCACAGACCCTGATAAATAGGAGTCTCGGGAGACTTGGCAGCGGGCCGACTCTGATCTGCACTGTTTGGGTGGATTCGCTCGCAGAGACAGCGCACGCATCAATGTCGTGGGTCAGAACAGTTCTGGGTCTCCCCGTACGTCGTGCGATGCGGTTTCCGCTGTGGCGCACACTCGACTGACGACCCACCTCCACCCTTTGCGTTGACGCGATCGGCCGTGTGTGTGTCCGCGCGCAGGAAACGGGGCCGTCGCTGAAAGACGAAGGTGAGAGCGCGTGGCGCGATCTGCGTGTGGGGCCGAGTCTCACCGGCGGCTGTGCTCCTCGTCACTCCCGCCCGATATACATCTACTATTGCGTATCCAGTGGTGGGTCTTGCTTGAGTTTAGCAAGCACGAGGCTGTTTTAGCTGACTTTTTGCTCCGATCGAAAGGTTCTCGCAAAGCTCGGTTACAAGCAAGAAACCAAGAGACCGTTCAACAAAATCAGTGCGTTGGACTTCTGCTTTCGCTTGATCCGATAATCCCATTCTCAACGATGCTCACTTCAAATCACAGCCACATGGGCGCTCAACTACACAAACGTATGCCTCCTCCTCAACGTGCCTCTCATGTCCTACGCTCTCTCCACCGGAGGTCCTGTGAGTCAAAACTGTGCCGCGTACGGCGTAATGCAGTCACATTTTTATCAAACTCTCTCTCTCTCTCCGCCACAGCCCACCGTCCTATGGTCATTCTGGCCCGTCTCGCTCCTCGTCTGCACAGTCGCACTCTCCATGGCCGAACTCTGCTCGTCGATGCCCACTATGGGCGGATTGTACAACTTTGCCGCGCGGTTGGGTGGGCCAAAGTGGGGGCCGTATGCTGCATGGTACGTGGGACCGGGGGGGGGGGGGGTATCGAGCGCAGCGAGCACGAGGTCTAAGCGCCGCTAGGCGCTGACCGAGGCGTCCGCCGAAGGCGATTGAACCGCGAGCGAAGCGGAACGCTCCTCCCGGAGCAAATATGTATGCGCGCCGGAGGGCAAATTCACCGCGAGGGGGGTTGGCCCAATATCGATCTTCGGGCTTTTGTTCACCCCTCACACAACCCTTGGTCCCGTACAGGAACACCGCCTGGTTCAACTACATCTCCAACGTAGCCGCTCTCGCCAACGCCGCTCAAGGGTCCGCATACCTGATCTGCGTGATCCGGCAGCTCAACACTGACTGGGTGCCCGAGACGCAGGAGCTCCGCAACGTCGAGTACGGGATCTACTTTGCGATCGTGTCGCTGGTGGGGATTATTAACGTTTTTGGAGAGGATTACCTGTGAGTAGCTCGAGCGACCACGTCGCGAGACGTGAGGTCTGGAGTGCGAAGAACGGAAGACCGAGCACCGAGGCCTAAGCGCGATAGCGCTGACCGAGTCGAGGCCGGCACGCGCAGCGTGATTCGAGTCCCACCCGCCGCTATGTCGCAGTGGAGGGGATATCCCATCAGAGAGGGCACAATGTAATCTCACGTCCACGTCCCACCTGTCCGCCACAGCCCGACCATTGCCCAATTCTCGTCCTACATCATCATGATCGGCAGTCTCTTCATCGCCATCTACCCGCTTGCCGCCGTCGGGCGTGACAACCTCGCCGACGGGACCTTTGTGTTCGTGACCTGGCAGAACTACACCGGGTCCGAGTCCAACGCACTTGTGGCCCTGATTGGGTTGTTGCCGGCCGCGTGGAATATTGTCGGGTTTGGTGGGTCTTGTTGTTGTGGCGCGGTAGGATGAGGGGAAGTCTCACGATGGTTTGGGGAACATACAGACGCATCCAGCCACATCGCCGAAGAAACCTCGGACAGTACCACTTCGGCGTCCACCAGTCTCGTCTTCACCGTTATCGCGGGCGCAATCGGTGGATTCTTCCGTGAGTACCGCCCTCTTCCGTTTTTAGCCCCGGTTGGCGGCGTCACATCACCCAAATATTCACAATTGATCATCGGGTGTGCGAATTATAGTCTGGACTTGCCAGTTCTTCCTCATCACCGACATTGACGCCGTCCTGAACGGGGACTACGACCCCTACGTCAAGTAAGTCTCCTCCCTCTTCCCTCTTCCCCCTTCTTTCTTCCTTGTTCCCATTCCATCCCGTCGACGCCTCGTCTCCGCCTCAGAATCACATGCTAATCCTCTCCGATCCTCCCCCACCTACAGCATCTGGCTCTCCACCGTCGGCCCCAACTACACAACGGCCTTCCTCGTGATCATGGGATTCAGCTTCACGATGACGGCATGCGCGTCTGTGGTCGTTACTTCACGAAGTACGTGATTTCATTTCACGCTAATGTACTTGGCTGACCACACCGATCACCAACAGTGTTCTTCTCCCTCGTTCGCGACAAGGCGCTTCCGTTCAGTGAATTCTGGTACTACATCAGTGAGTCTCCTCGTTATTCCGTTCTCCTATCGCTCCTCATCACCTCCTCACCTCATCCACCCACGACCACCAGACCCAACCTTCCACTCCCCCACCCGCACTATCTGCCTCACCGTGTTCCTGACCTGGGTCCTCGGCCTGCCCACGCTCTTCTCGGACGTCGTGTTCGCGGCCCTAACCTCGGTGTCGACCGTGTGCTTCTTCATCTCCGTGAGTCTCGCGTTCAACTTCCTGCCTGTCCCTGCATTTCCCTTACCACCACGAGGGAACACAGACGGTCATCCCAACCTTCTTCCGGATCACGGTATCCAAGGACACATTCAAGCCGGGACCGTGGAACCTGGGCAAGTGGACCTTCTTCTCCGGGTGGATCGCGGTCGTGTTCGTCGCCTTCATGACGATTATTTTTATGCTGCCTGTGAGTTGACTTATATCTATGGGTGTCTTATTTGTGATCGCAACTCCCGTCACCCCCCACCCGCCCCTTCTTCTCGCCTCTCTAACACCGCGCAACGCACACAGACCGAATACCCCGTCGACCCCGACCTCTCCAACTTCAATTTCGCCCCCATCGTGTTCGGAATCCTACTCGTCTTCATCAACGGCTGGTGGTTCCTTTTCGCGCGGCACTCGTTCAAAGGGCCCTTGAGGAACATCTCCGAGGAGGATGTGGCCAAGTTGGAGGAGAAATTGACCACTGCAGAGGGGACCGATAAGATTGGTGCCAGTGAAAGTACCGTCTAGGGAGAGAGTGAAGGTATAAAATGCAGGGGTGCGCTCGTGGGAGGTACAGAGGCCACGGGTTGGTCTAAGTCGGAAAGTCTTGACATAATGGTCTTTATGACGGATTTATTGTACTACTACCTCTTTATTATAGAGAGCTTCTATCAAACAATGTTTCGGTAAATCTATACAACGCTACTCGGCCTGTATTGACATCGAGAACCAGAATTCAGCATCCGTGACGGGCAGGACGGAGTCAGTCCTGGCGTTCGACAAAGGAGGATTTGCCCTCGCTGGCTCGCACGCGGCATTGCAGAAGGGCCGGGAGCGATGCACCCCATTCTTACTGTGCAAAACAACTGCCAGCTTCCATGTCATTTTGCCTTTCGAGTTCAATCCCCAGTTAACCTGGCACCATCACCCCATGTCCGTCCCGCACCCCATCGCCCCCACGCACCACTCAGCCCTTCCCGGCCCATGAAATTTCATTTCAGTCCAAATAGTTCAACCATCATGCTCCACCCGTCATCCGCAAACGCTCACAACCCTCTGGGTCCAATCCCCGCAACACCAGGTCCACCATACGAGGCACTGCTGCCCAAAGACGCCGATCCCATGAAGCGGGACGCGGGGTTAGGAATGGAGGGGCGCGGTGGTAAGTACTCTGAAAAGGAGGCGGGATGGGAGAGGGAGGCAGATGCAGAGACGGATGGCGCGGTGGAGTGCAGAGCGGTGTCGCGACGGGCGGCAGCGAGGGAGGCGGCGAGCGAGGACGAAGATGCGGACGCAGAGACTCCCGTTTGCCCTGTCGAAGCGCCCCTCTCCGCCGGCGCAGGCACACCCGCTCCTCCCAACGACAACCGCTCTCTGCGCACCTCCTTAACCACCGCCGCGAGCGCCTCGGGGTTCACGCCCAGCTCGCACAGCTGCACGATCGTCGCAAGCTGCTGCCTGTCGAGCCCGGTGTTGAGGATGCGCGAGATGTCGGCGAGAATGTCAAACGTTTCGCGGGCGTCGCGAAGGGGGGGAGAGTCGAGGGAAGACATGAAGGGTGGGCAGTGGGGTGATGGGGTGAGATCGTGGGGTGGTGGTGCGGGTGCGTGGGTGGAATCAGTCACGGAAGTGGGAGCGAGGAGTGCCACAGATTTGGTACGCACGCGCCACTGGTGGAGAACTCGACCACAACGACTGAAGACTCTGCTGTTGACCATTTGTCTCCTGTCCCGTCTTGGTGAGGTGAAGCTGCAGTCTGCAAGGCGTGAGGAATGGGAGCCGGGACGGATCCGATTTCAGAGTCATCGGAGAGGGACGATGGGCGTGTGAACAAAGTGGACCTATGGACTGATGGAGAGATGGCGTGATGGAGAGTGGCGAGAAGAAAGTGTGCACAACTGGCAAAGATAAGCAATGGGACAAGGAGGGAAAGGGATGACAGTGTGAACTTGTGCTAACTTGAGTACTGACACTCCATATTTTTATTGTCCCTTCTTGTCCTTGTTCAAGTGATGAGCAGATCCACTTGTCTGAACCGTCTGCTGTCAGCTACATGAGCATTGAGCAGGTTCTGCTTTTCTCTGATGGGAATTTTAAGACTGGAGAGTCAAACACAGAAGCTAGACTGAAGCAGATGTAGCAAATGGTGTATTAAACACATGTAACCATGCAGAATCCTTGCAATACTCACCTGAAGCAGACGTAGCAAATGGTTGCTCTCTGCTTCAGGTTATCAAAAACGTGGCCAAGAGCATTTTGCACAGGCAGCTGACTGCGGTGGTCAGTTAGGCATGACAGGAATGCAGTACACAACAAATTGCAGTATTCATTGGAAACACTATTTTGCCATTCAGGTTTGTAGTGGCAGGCTCTCTTGTGTCACGTCTTCTATGTCAAACCTTTTCCAATTGCATGTGCCTCCCACCTCTATCCATCTGGACCTGGGTAAGTAATTACACTTCTTTAATGATATGTGCAACATTCACATGTCCTCTTGTTTTTGCTATAACTGCCAAAGCTTGGTTCCCCAAACTGGTAGTGCAGATACATCACATTCCAAAGCCCATGCCTTAAGGATGCCAGTGATTATAATCAGAACTGGCCCCCAGTCCCAGCTCCAACCACCCTACTGTCAAAGTCCTGCTAGTAAGCTTGCTCTTTTGTTTACTTGCATCAGACATAGCTTGACAGCTTTGTGTGCACCAGAATGCAGATGGTGTGGCACCTTATGTGATCTCAGGAAATTGACTAATCAGAAGAGCCAACAGCAGAGATTGTTGCACTGTGAGATCAAACAGCATCTTCCTGTAGTTAAATGCATCATGTAGTAAATACAGTTTTGTCTGCTGCAAGAGATGTGCTGTACTGTTGGGAGGTGCCCAAATGGTGACATCATCCACACCCACCCAACTTTCCCCTACACTTTCTTTACATCTCGCATTTAAGCACCTGAGATTGTCTGAGGTTCCTATGGTGTATTTATGTCTGACAATGGTTTGATTAATGCATATTAAGGAGGGTGGTACAAGTATCTGTGCAGTAAAAATGATGTGACATACAAATTCAGACACAGATCTCTGCCATTCTGCAGATTGCACAGCAGGTAGAAGAGACTGTAATATTATGGTCATTGTGTGTTACTGGTCTCCCATTGGCAGCAATGCTGGGAACCCTGTCAGTTGGCATATGCAGCAGGTACTTGCCACCCTGTTACCAAGACTACTGTGATGGTTTGAGATGAACAGCTTATCAAGAGAAGCTGATGTCACAAAACAGGAAAGTCATAGTTCTTATGAAGGGAGCTGGGATGGCTCTGGCAAGGTTGGGGTGGTCAGTGCTACACAACCTAGGTGAGCTGCACGAGCCTGTGACCTGCAGGAACGTGTATATATGATCAGATATACATAGCAAGACGTGATGTGCATAGAACTCACCTGCAGGAACGTGATGCCAAACTTAGGGCACGTCCTGCAGGTGTGCACATCTAAACCCGCGGCCACAGTAGTGGCACAGCAGCTAATACCCAACACTCATACTACACTATATACTCCATGTTAGTGGATGTCAGTGTGACAGTCAGAGTCGTTGAGAATGGTATGTGGGACGTGCACCGGGACTCTGCAGGCAATTGGATTGGTTGGGTGGTGGACAGAGGGTCTTGGGACAACCAGGTAACATGCAGGATAATGTTAGCAAGGCAATGTGTGAAGGTATGAGGAACAGGAACAGAGTTTCAACTTCAAATAGAGATGTATTCACTTGCTCTCAAGTACAGAAATAGTCTGGCTTAAATAGGCAGGCATTTGATTATGAAACACCCCCTGATTATGAAACTAATGGGTGTAATAGCAATCACATGGAAGGCTGAGAAACTTCACATGTTTGTATTTGTGAAAACTGCTGACAAACTTCAAATAATTTAAAAAACTCCTTTGTAAAACATCAATTTGTCTCCCAAAGGTAATGTCCACAGCAACCATCATTAAAACACAAGTTTAACATTCCATTACTTTCTTTTTCTTCACCTTAACATCACATACTTTCATTACAGAATTTCACAGCACCTTTCTTGACATTTTTAGCTCAATTCCTTGGCATGGTAATTATTTTGTGTGTTGCAGGCTGCCTAAGCAAATGGGATGTGCTGCATGGAAGCCAGTGGATCTGCACATTGAAACCAGGGGATTTTAATTTGGTCTGAGAGCTTCTAAACAAAATCAGAGCATGACAGATCACAGAAGTGGCAGCCAAAGAGCCCAAGATGATTTTATGTTAGTGGTCATGCCACAGGTCACAGGAGTTGGACATTGGTATGCTGTGTTTTGCCCAGACAAATGCAGGAATGCAAGCCATGCACAAACCTGACATAAAAGGCTCACTTGTTTGGACTCAGATGATTCTCATGAGACCCACATAACACATTGTGCCTTGTGGTGTGCCTAATATTATTGGGGATGTTGACACACAGGAGTGGAAAGAGTTTGTAATGATTTTGCTTCAGTGGCTATGTTGCAGGCTGTTTTGTGGCAGGTAACCTGGATGACAAAAGAGTGGTTTTTGGTGTCTTGCCTTTGTCAACCATTCTACAGAATTGAAAGAATGATTGACAGTGACCACACTCCACAGAATGCAGATTACTGATATTTGATCAATGATCTGTACATGCTTGCAACCCTCACAGATTCATTTCTGAATAAGAAGAGTCCTTCAGACACCTTTGAAGCAGATTGTGGTGTATCCAATATTGGGATTTGGGAATGTTGGCACACATGCCACACAGAAGCGCAATGAGCCCAAGACAATTTTTGCATCAGAGTTGCCATGCCGCAAAATTTGGTATGGTACGGGTGACCAAGATGAAGGCAGGTGTGCGCACTGAATTGATGTTCCACCATTGGTCAAGTTTCCACAGAGCTGAAAGAATGCTCCACGGCGCGCCGTCAACTGCAGAATGCAGATATTTGCGTCCCCCCACAAACCTGACAAAAAGTTCCGAATTTCCGAAATCAAAGGAGTTTTCGGACCCCTTCATAGCGGATCTGTGGTGTGTCAAATATAGGGACGTTGACGCACAATATGTCGTCAAGATTGCCCTCGATGATTTTGCGTCAATGGCCGCGCCACGGGTGTTGGTATGCCGCAAGCGACCCGAAAGACTTGTGATTCACTCAGGAAATATTCTACACTTTCGCTCCACAGTTCCCGGTGCAGTTGCGTGTGCGAATGAACGTTGGGTGGTCAGGTTAAACGGGGAAAATCGAGACAAGGTCACGAGACCCCCCACGCACGGTGAAGACGAGCTCTGGCCCTTTGTTTTTCTCTGTCGGGTGCTTGCTCGACTGATCGAGTAAGTCAGGCCTGAATATCGGAACATCCAATTTTGCAATATACGACGTTGTCTTCACTCTGCTCGGACGTGACTGAAACCACGGGACGCAACTCGTTCCAAGCGCGCACTTCAACGGATATCTCCTCATCACCCCGCTCACCGCTCAGTCCCCGCCCGCCCTCTTCACCCACAAGCCGTTCACTCCGCCGGACACCACCGCCACGTCCCCCGCCGCTCCCTTCTCTGCCTTGGCTCCCTCGCTCCCCTTGACATTCACCCACCCACACTTCCACACCACGATTTATTGCACCAAATTACACACTTTCGATCGCCCTCGCGCCCTCGACGGTATTATTATGGTCCAGCGCCCGCTGGCGATCTCGGGGGCGCATGTACAGCACAACAAACCCTTCACCACAGCGCCGGACCCTGTATTATCCTGCCAAAGCCGAACGCCTTCTGCGCTTCATTCTGCACCACTCTCGCTCGCCCTCGCTCATCACCACCCACGTTTCAAAATCGGTGCATATTCGGAGGACGTGGCGACGCAACCTGCGGCGTGGCACGCGGCTTCCACAGCCGGTCTCCCTCGCTCCCCCCACCAGCCGCCGAGACCGAAAATACTCGTTAATCCCGAACGACCGCCCGCCCTCCCCGCGTGCCGCTGCACCGCTGCACGATCGCATCTCCCCCACTTCCCCTTCCCCCCGCTCTCTCACCCACCATGAGCCATCTCCGCCACCTGATGCGCGTTTTCCCCGCCCTCGTCTTCTCCCTCGCCGCCCTCGCCCCCCTTACCCACGCGCAATCCCAAGCCACAGACTGCGCGCCTTTCGAGCTGCTGTACGAGCGCCAGGGCTTCGCACTCCCATGGACAAAAGGACAGTGCTGCTCCAAAACCACAGGCTCCTCCGCCTACTTCGCATGCACGCCCGAGGGCAGAGTCACACTGGCTTACTTCTGCTGCCAGCACTTCACGGGCTCCATCCCGTCACTCGCCGGGCTCACCTTCCTGCAAACACTCGTGCTGTCCACNAACAGCCTCACGGGTCCCATCCCGGACCTCTCCTCCCTCACGTCCCTCACAGACCTCGAACTCGCGTCGAATGATCTCAGTGGAAACATCGACGGCCTCCTCCCGCCGAATTTGTCGCGGTGCTGGATAACACTGTTCAGCCGCAACCAGGGGCTGTATTCCTGTGCGAGCAGGTTCCCGCAGTCGTGCTTTTCGCATAATCAGTTGTACAGGACGGATCCGGCGTGTCCCGCTCCCGTAGCGGCGGGTTCTGGGGCGGGTGGAAGTGCGAGTGCGGCGGCGGGTGTGGGAGGAAGTACGAGTGCTGCAGCCACGGGTATGGCGTCATCACCTTCCACCCCATCCACCACGGCGACAGCGACGGACGGGTCCCGCCTCTCGGCCCACACCATCGGCGAACCCCTCGCCACACCTGCTCCTGCTCCCTCCCCTTCTCCCGCCGGCTCCTCCTCCTCCCCCTCCGCCGCCAACCCTGGATCCACACCCACAACCCCAACCCCAGACAGCGCCCCCGGCTCCATCAACAACGTGTCAGGACCCGTCTCGCCCCCCACCGGGCAGATGTCGCTCACGATCCCCATCATTATCGGCGTCGTTGCCGCGGCATTGGTCGCAGTAGGCGTCGTTATGGTGCTTGTTGGCCGCCGCGCCCGGATGCGGGGTGGTGGTGGAGGTGGGGAAGTAAAGAAAGGGGGTGCGCCTGGTGAGTTGCGTTATTTGCGTGCGTGGTGCGTGGTGTGGCTGTATGGCAGAACGCTAACGAGCTATGCAACCATGCAAACACAATCAGCATGGCTCAACCTCGACGCCCACCACCATCCCGCCTCCATGCAAGAGCAGGACACAAAACCGTACCCGTCGTCTATTCCGACGACTTACCGATCTCGGTCCATGTCGCCCTCGCATTTGGCCTTGCCTTACTCCTCTACCGCACCGGCTTCCCAACCATACTCCGCGTCCACCTCTCAACCTTACTCGACCACCTCGCCCGGGTCTCAACTTCCCTACACCACAACCTCCCCCTCGAACCAGATCCTCTCACCCGCGTCATGGGGCGTTCCTGCAAAACACCCTTCTTCTCCCTTATACCCGACCATGAACACCACCTCCTCCCACTACACCTCCACTTCCACTTCCACCACCAACGCCAACGCCTACGCTTACACATCGCCATTCGACCCCTCGTCACTCCCAACCCCGCCCCCGCCCTCGGCCAACCCGGATGCGTACGCCGTGTCACCGACGGACGCGGCGTGGACGCCACCGCCGACATACCCGGCACCATCGCCACCCGCACAGGGGGGGAGTGGGTTGAAGAGACAGTTTTCAAGCACGAAGGGACAGCAGGCGCAGGGGCAGACGCAAGGGCAGCGGAGTCCCGAGTATACGGTTCCAGTCGCCTCCTCTCCCGAACATGAACCCGCGGGGGGGTACGAGACCGGGTACGCACACCAGCAACGGTACATCTCTACCGCCACCTCCACCGCCCGCGCGAACGAGCACACCGCCACCGCGCGGGAGCACGAGTATGGGATGATGCTGGACATGGCTGCCATGATGGACTCGATCTCCACCTCGTCGGGCGGGCCGTCACGGCATAGTGGTGGAAGTGGGTCGCCTGATGGGACGAGACACGGCGGGTATGGTCAAGGGAACGCGGGGCAAGGGTTGTATAATGGGTCTGCGGGACTGACACAGGCGCAGGGACAAGGACAGGGGCAGGGTCAGCGCGGGTCGCAGACCTCGTCCAAGCTCGGGTTACCGCGGCACCGGTTAGAGCAAAGCACCGTGGGCGGTGGGGAGAGTCATCGGCGCCCTGTCAAGCCGTCGCGGTCTCCCGAGTCGGGGGGTGACGGAGGAGCAGGAGGAGCAGAGTTTTCGCAACGCCGAGTCACGTGGGCGGAGCAATTGGAAGTGCAGGAGATCTTTGCGGTGCTTTCGGAGACGAGTTCGGTCCGGGGGCCGGTGTCGCCGTGGGCGGGGTGAGCGTGGTGGTGGGAGGGAGAGGTTTTGGTGTACTGCGGTGTGAGGGGTATTCAATTGAGTATGTAATGCATGTTTTGGTTTTGAAAAATGATGCATGGTCAGCTTGTGTCCAGCATTCAAGCAGTCCTATCACCACCGCACCGCACCAACTAACCCCACATCACCCACACCGCCCACACCACCCACGCCACACCTCTCTCACTGCGTCTCCCGTCGCCCGTGTCCCCCGCCACTTCCACTCAGCACACAAGCCAAGCCTCCACCCTGCTGCGGTCACCGTCCCTGCCCTTCCCTGACACGCACATCCCACGCCACGTCTGTCACTCTGCAGCAACGCACGCACTCTGCGCTCTCGCCCCTCTCTCGCACCCCTTACTCGCTCCCTACTCGCCCCCTACTCCGATCCCTGCGCACCCCCGCATGTTCAACCTCTCCTCCCCTCACTCGCAGCAGTCGCAGCAGTCGCAGCAGTCGCAGTCCCGATCCTCACTCGCGCGCACCCTGTCCACACCCGCGAACTCACATCCGCCGCACCCGCACGTGAACTCGAGCACGCCCCCTTCGTGGTCTGCGCTGCCCTCGGAGGCTGGTGCGCTGGCGCTGTCCCCCGCGTTGGGCCAGAAGAGGAGGGATCCGGCGGCGGCGGGGAAGGTCGCGAGATCGTACGTTTTGGCTGCTCTGCTCTTCTCCTTCTGCTCTGCCTCTTGTCGCTCACCCCTCCCCCCCGCCGGCTAGGTACTCCGCGTCCTCGACAGCCCTCGCCGCCAAACACCAACCCGCAACACAGCACATGCCCGGAACACGCTCCCCGCGCCAATCTCCTTCGAACTCGGTCCAGCACTCACCCGCTCCCTCGTCTCCGTCGCTCTCCTCTCCCGCGTCGCGCACGAATAGTATCCAGTCTCCCTCTCCCTATGCCGCTGCCCCTTCTTCCACACACCCTCCACCGTCACACCCACAATCACCCACCTCACCCTCTGCCCCGCCCCGCCAAACACGCCTCTCCTACCTCCGCGACCCGCGCGCCCACTTCGCACTCGTGGCAGAGGAAGAGGCGCGTGTTGCCGAGGGGACAAGTGGGGGAAAGCAAGCGAGCAAGTACGCTAAAGTGTCGGCCGTGTTGGAGGGTGTGAATGTTGATATTGGTGAGTCTCGAGCGACGGAGGCCTGCGAGCACGGCGAGTGGTCCGACCGGAGCCCGAGGCCTAAGCGGACAGCGCTGACCGAGGACACGAGCGCAGCGAGGCTGTCCGCCGGAGGCGAATGACCCGCGAAGCGGTTTACTCTCGCGGAGCGACACAGCGAATTTTAATGCCGCTAGGCGCTGACCGAAGACCGAGCGAAGCGAGGCTGTCCGCCGGAGGCGAGCGACCCGCGGAACAGAATGTTCCTCGCGGAGCGAATCCGAGGCCTGAGCACGAAGGAGTCCGCCGGAGGCTAATATCCCGCGGAGCGGAATAGTACTCCCGCGGAGAGAAGCGAGTGTGTCCGCCGAAGGCGACTAATCTGCGAAGCGGCTATTGCACAGAGCGCGGAGGGCATGTTCCCGCCGGAGGCGCGTGACCATGGTGACCCAGCCCTATTCGCACCCCCACCCCCCCCCAACCACCTAGACGCCCTCCGCCCCCTCGCCTGGTCAGGCCTCCCCGCCCCCCTGCGTGCCATGTCGTGGCAAATCCTGCTCGCGTACATGCCCGCAAACCACGAGCGCCGCGCCGCGGCTGTGGAGAGGAAAAGGAGGGAGTATGCTGAGGTGTGGGGCGGGTTGGGGGTGCTGGAGGGGGTGGGAGGGGGGGAGCAAAGTGGGGAGAAGCCGCTGGGGGAGGGACCGGGACAAGGGGAGGAAGGGAGGGAAGGGAGGGAAGGGACAGCAGACGAAACGGAGGCGAGGACGAGGTGGAAGCCCAAGGACGGCGAGGGCGGGGTGTGGCATCAGGTGCGTTCACGTCGATGAGGTTGTCGGTGGGTCGCAGGGTCGCTGGGCCGTTGTCCAATATGGCGTGAGGTGGTCTACTCTGAGAGCTGACGTGGCATTCCGGACTCCCCATTCCCGGCACGTGTTTGTGCGTCGGCCGTCGGCCGTCGCGTGTGTCTTGGAGATTGGAAGCGGACGCCCCACGTGCCACGTTTGCGTCGTCGCGTCGGGGTTCGAATGGATGTCCGGTGACGGCGACACCTGTCGCTTTGCTACTATTTTTTCTGGTTTCATGTTCCTTTTTGCGCCTTGCTCACGCCCTTCTTACCCGCCTCCCGCACGCACACACACAGATCTCAATCGACGTCCCCCGCACAGCAGCCTCCGACACACCCGTGTTCCAGAACAAGGCCGTGCAAGACGTGAGTCTCCGTCTTTCTCCCTGGCCTCGCGGCGTAATCATCATTCTTTTTCCGGTACCCGTCGTCGCTTCTCTATCCTCTTTCGCTTCCTTCGTTTCCTCGAACCTCCCCCCACCCAACCCGCGACCCAACCTTCCACCTCCTCCGAAACCCCACTACCTACCCACCCGCTCAGTCCCTCGCCCGCCTCCTCTACTGCTGGGCCATCCGCCACCCAGCGTCGGGGTACGTGCAGGGTATTAACGACCTCGTGAATCCACTGTTCGTGGTGTTCTTGGGAGGTTTCGTCGGTTGGTGTTTCTCGTACTTGATCTCCATTCGCCTTCCCTCTCACCTCCCTCGTGCCCGTTCACCCTGCACCCCAATCACACTCCCACCACAGACACACCAACGCACGCTCCACTCGCGTCCCTCACCCCCGCGATCCTGCACGCCGTCGAAGCCGACACGTACTGGTGCCTCACCCGCCTGCTCGACGGGATCCAGGATAACTTCACACATGGGCAACCCGGGGTGCAGAGGATGGTGGGGAGGTTGGGCGGGTTGGTGAGGAGGATTGATGGTGCGTTGTGGGGTGGGGTGGTGGTACTGTTGGCTGGGCTGACACTGCACGCTTGCACACAACGCTCCCATGCACACCCCAACCCCACCCCCACCCCGCACCACGCCTCCACACAGCCCCCCTCGCAACGCACCTCGCAGCGCAGGGCGTGGAGTTCATCCAGTTCGCGTTCCGATGGATCAACTGCCTCTTGACAAGGGAGATGCCGCTGCGGTTGGTCGTGCGGATGTGGGATACGTATTTGGTAAGTGCTTGCTGCGTTGGGGGTGGGAGTTGGCGTGGTGGTTGGGGCGGTGTTGGGGCAGCGGGAAAGAGTGGGCTGGGGTGAGGAAGTGGAAATGGGAGTGGAGTGTGTCGGCTTTTGTCGCTGACCGGCGCACTTCTATCCCGTAGTCGGAACCCGACGGGTTCTCCGAGTTCCATCTGTATGTGTGTGCGGCGTTTCTGGTGAAGTGGTCGGAGAAGTTGCGGGGGATGGAGTTTGGGGTGAGTGTCGTTTCGCTAGTTCTGTCAACTGTCCACCAACGCAACCTACACCCCATCCCCACTCCACGCTGCCGCCCAAACCACTCTTAACGCATCCTTGCTCCCCCCGCTCTGCAACGTAGGACATCCTCATGTTCCTCCAAAACCCGCCGACGTCGACCTGGGACGACCGGGACATCGAGCTGCTCCTTTCGGAAGCGTTCATGTGGAAGAGTCTGTTCCACGACGCGCCAAGACATTTGGAGGGCGGCGTGCCGGGGACGCCGGTTGGGTGAGAATCGTCGCGAAAGTGGTGGCCGAAGATCGAGACGTAATGTTGGTCGTGTGGGAAGGCGAAGGACCTTAGGTTGGGTGCAAGACTCGTGGAATAGTACTGTACGTATATTTGGGCAGCTTTTGATTTGGAGTGTACTTGGCCATTTGGTGAAATCGTGTTATCGAAATTTCGATAAAGTCGTGTGCACTATCGAAATTCGAAATGTATGTCACTATCGATCTGAGGAGAAGATGGAGAAGCCCTACCACTCATATCTATATCAGAAATGGCATAAGGTAATTTTCTCATCATTCGCCCTATGCGTGGCGACGTCGAGGCTACTAAATCGTTAACGAAGGGAACGTCGACAGCAGATCTACAGGAGGCACTCCGAATGCGGATACCTTTGTTTAGCACACATCAACTTCGCAATATTAATGGTACAAGCACTACAAAACGAAGCTTTGAAACTTCTGAAAAAGAATTAACCCAACCAAGCTACCTAAACGGCTAACAGCGTACTATCACTACTTCTCAACTGTGTCATTCAGTTTCTTGGTGTGTTTGTAGTATCCTCTGGCCACCAGAATAGAACAGGGAGCTGTGTGTGTGTAGCAAGATGATAACCCATCCGGTGCTCACCGCCCTTGAACTTGAAATAATTCTAGTGCCATGAATTGCGAACGAATTCCTCTCAAGAAAATTACATTCAGTATCGAACCAACTAATCTACGCGGTTTTGGTCCACGTATGCCGGTGGCAACGGCGTGCGGTATGTGGAGAGGAGGCTCAACCGAGCGAGTTCGAATTGCTCTCCATGAGCCTCCCCCATCTCACCATGACAGGCCCGATAATAAAAACCGATGCACCAATCATGTTACAAATCCCATCACGTCTCTGCTGGCCGCAAGGGACGGGTTGGGATCTCGATGGAAGAAAATGTCTCGACTACGATATCCAATATTCCGCGAGCCAGATTCCATGAATCACTCATCGAAACAGACACACTCACTGTTGAAAGCCTTCGCCGAGCGGCGAAGGTCGGCCCGGTGTGTCCAAAGGCTCAAATCAATGTGGTGAACGGGAGCATTCACAATCCCCGACCCGTCGTCCTTCATTCCGCTGCCCGAGCTCCATTGCGAATCAACCTTCTCCGAGTTAAGGTATCCTCAACACACATCACCGACTGGATCAATACAGGCTACACATTCCCCAGTACTGTGTCACACGTCTTTCCTGGACTAAGGACAGTGCGTTTTACCGAGGAACAGGATATCGACACTCACGCAATGGCATGGACGATGGTTGGTGAGAGCATCCCCGCAAC
Source organism: Gonapodya prolifera JEL478 (assembly GCA_001574975.1). Lineage (NCBI taxonomy): Eukaryota > Fungi > Monoblepharomycota > Monoblepharidomycetes > Monoblepharidales > Gonapodyaceae > Gonapodya > Gonapodya prolifera. Next base: position 125,395 of record KQ965846.1, read on the forward strand.
AGTGATACAGTTTCAATTGGAGAAGGGACAAGGGAAGGTCAAGCTCAATCTCAAAGGTAAGGGAAAGCAGGTGCAGATACGTGCTGGGGCTTTGTACTCAATATTGTCGTCGTATGGGTATAATGAATAAATGATCGTATATCGTTCCATATTCACTCTTTTCTTGTTTGTTAGATGACACTGACATAGGGTTGTCGATTCACAAAACGAGGTTGGATGGAGCTTCGTCAGGGACTCTTAATGAGCCGGACTGCGTAGCTTGAGGGGATGGCCGGCAGAGCTAGCACTGCAGTGGAAATCAGGAAAGGAATCGCGTCCCACAACTGACGTCAGTCGTCATGCCACACGTTATAATTTTGTTGCCCGGCTTAGCTCATGGCTGCACTATTGCAGATGTCCCAACATTTTCGATGGTGCGCGAGCATCAGTCGGAGAAGGGCGTACAAACACTTTGATCATGAATTCATACAAAATATCATCGCGTAAAACAACAAGAAAATCATCCTCGCACCACTACTCTCCCTCCACTGCTCTCCTTCCCCTCCCACTCCACATTCACACCGTCCGCTCCTCCCCGCTCTTCCACCCCACTCTCGCAGCCATCCGGCGCAGGAACTCGGGAAGAGGTCGACCGCGCCGGTAGAGGATGACGAGGTATGAGGCAGCGCAGAGGAGGGTGTTGTATGTCTTTTTGGGGGGGGTGTGAACGGGGGGGGGGGAGGAGGGGGAGCAGTGAGGATAAAGGAGAATGAAATGGGTTATTGGATTGACACAAATCGTGAAAACATATTGTATCCCACTCGTGCAAGGGGAGAACTGCACTCACCAAAAACTGCCCATAATCTGACCTGAAGAACCCGACCTCGCACGCCCGCCAGGTGTCGAGGTCCGTCAGGTCCTGTCGCGAACGTTCCAACGGTCGGGATGTGAGCGGCTCAAGGGTCCAAGAGCTGGGGTCATCGCCGAAGGTCGGGGAGATTGGGTCAGCCGGAGTCGGCGGGTTAGGTTCGATATTGGTGGTGATGTCCACCGACGTGGGGACGCGGTCACTGTCCATACCGCCCGTGCCGCCCGCCGAAACACTCTCGGCAGTGGCACCCCCCCCATACTCGGACGTCTCCGCCGTCGGGCCACCCCCATACTCTGACGTCCCGGGCCTTTGCTCCGCATGCTCCCCGGCGCCTCCATGATGGGGCTTCACCAAGACGACCCCATCCTCGCCCACTTCGATCGCGCCCGGTGGGAAACAGCGCACGCGCTCGCGGTACCCCGTGCTGCCACATGCGGCGTGGGAGGAGCGGGAGGAGCATGCCGTGCAGTCGGACACGACGATGCAGGACCAGGATGACAGGTGGGGGTGCAGGGAGTCGGAGAGGGAGGAGTAGGGGAATACGACGGTCCGTGGGCGGAGGCGGGAAGGAGGGGGAGAGGAGGGCTGGCTGCGTGTATGAGGGCAGAGGTGAAGATACATGGTTGTTTCCTCGGCATGGATAGGGGCGTAAACACTCACAGGGGTATCGCAGTTGCCACCATCGCGACAACTAGCAGCGCAAACGCGAGCAGCGTGGCACCCATCACTGTTCGTCGTCTCTCCCACTGTCGACGTGTCGTGTCTCGCTGTCCCTCCCCATCCGTATCCCGCCTACGCTCACACCGTCGTCTCGTCTCCTGTCTCGCGGTACTCTCGCTCTTCGTCGTCGCCTCGTTCTCGTCGCCGTCGCCCATCGCATTCGCTCGTCGGTTGAATCTGCTGCGGTCGGTCGTTAGTCTACCTTTCACGACTCACGAGAAACACTCGACCGCAATCGCCAATGTCTCAGGAAAAAGTCAGCCGTCATTATCGGTGCAGCGGGTAAGTGTCTTCTTCGTCTCCTGCTCACCTTACTCTCCACCGATCCCACTCCTTACCCACGTCTCACTCCCAACCACCCCAACTGCAAAGGCGCATGCGGCCGCCACGCACTCAAATCGGCCCTCGAATCTCCCAAAATTTCCAAACTCACCTCAATCGGCCGCCGTGAGGTAGCATACTCCGGCCCAGGCTAAGAGAAACTCGTGCAGAAGATCGTCGATTTCGACAACCTCGCTCAATCCCGCGACGCCTTCGCGGGCCACGACGTCGTCTTTCTTGCCCTGGGCACGACACGCGCCGATGCGGGGTCGGCAGAGGCCTTCTACAAGATCGACCACGACTATGTGATTGAGGCCGCCAAGTTGTTCAAGGAGACCAACGCGGACAATCCCAACGCGCACGCCATGTATGTCAGCTCGACGGGAGTGATGCGTCGTCGTCCCTATTGTATCCCAGGACCAGGGGAGAGGTGGTGCGGGATTTGATTGCTCTCGGATTGCCTAGGTGAGTGGACGCAACGTGGGGGGAAATGAGACGAACCAAAATGGATAGGAGAGTCATCAGGGAATGGCTGTTGCACGATCACGTTGCGATACCGAGGAGCATACTCTGACGGAATGGAGGGAGGAAACCTCAACTGCCTTGTTCCCTGTCTCACCGCTCACCTCCTCACCGCGCCCTTATCCTCCATGCAACGCAGAACGACGATCCTCCAACCGGGCATGCTGATCATGCCTAAAGGCGACCACAGGCCGAGGTTCGTCCCCTAAGTCTCCCTTTGCTCTTGCACCTTCCCTCATTTCCTTCTTCCACTCCACCCCCTCCTTACGCCTCTTGAATTTAATGCACTAATCTCTTTTCACATTCTATTTGACGTTTCTACTTCCCGTCACATCCTCGTCATCACCCCTCTGTCACGGCCCGCTGCATGCTACAGAGAGCGCATCGGCGAAACAATCGGCTCGTACGTCCTCGCCCCATTCGGTCTCATTCCGTGGATTAGAGACAACATAGGTGTCGGCTGTCGCGTGAGTTTTTGCTTTCTTTGCTCCATTTCCTCTTCCGCTTTTGACCAACGCTGTCTCCCCTCCACACAAAACCCACTCCCCTTCCCCCTCTCCACTTTCGACCCCCACACCCACCACACCCACCACCGTCCCGCCCCAGCGTCGGCCCCGCGATGGTCAACCTCGCCACAACCCCAGCCGCGCAGCAGGACGTCGTGAATGGAAAAAGCCGTCGGTGGCGGGATCGTGGATGTGTTGGGGAATAAGAGGATTGTGGAGGTGGGGGGGGGGGGGGGGGTGAGTGAGGGAGGGGTATAGCGTAGAGTAGATGACGGGGGGACGAAGAAGAATTTGGGGTGGTGGATTGGATGGGTGACTTGAAGCCGAGAGAAATTCAAGGCAAATTATGTGCCGGGAACAAGCTGTACTTGTACGAAAGGTTAAAGGGCCAACTGCCACGGAGAGGGATCAATGCATTTCACGTAAAACATCTGGGTTTTTATCGGGCTTGCTACTTCACAGCTTGAGACGAACAGGCCACGGGCCGCGGTGTCCATCCGACGGGGAGCAAGCAAAGCCGCAGCAACGGTTTCAGGACAAAATTGCCTGCACCTGCTCTCTCAATCCATTCCTGACATCTGCATGCAGTAAAGGGGGCCAAAATTATGTAACGCATCCGAATTCCGAAGCAACTTGTCTGCAGTATGGACGTACAGAAGTCCAAAAATGGAGTCTTGCAGGTCTTATCATGATTCACAACGCACAGGCTAGTTCAAGGTACGAAATGATGAAAGCGTTCTTACTTTTGCGCTCTACGTCTTGCCGCGTACCGAAAAGATTGACGGAAGCCTTCCTGACATCATGGCACGGCCAACCTAACAAAAACCTCAAACGTCTATGATCCATAACTGCGCTGCATGCCCAGCCGTGCAATTACTATGGGACCCAAAAGATAGTTCGAAATCCAGCAAGAAAGGATAGCTCAGCGCAGTGGTTGTCGAGTGCTCGTTTACAGACATAAAAGAGCTTATCCACGGAACAAACGATTGGTGGAAACTTTCGTGACGTCAAGGCTCACCAACCCAATCAAGGATGAAGGATACAAGTTGGAGCGATCCAGTAAATTATGCTCTGTGTGTGCAGCTGTGCGAATACGACAGGACCAAAAAGCAATGATAGCTCAGCTTTGTGATTGTTGGGGCTCTTGTAGAGTTCAAATCCAAACTTCGCGCAAAAATTCCAGTTAATAAGTCCAACTGCTCCTTCGACAGAGCCAAGGCAACCACTGCCCTTGTAGTTGTGGGAGCCAAACGTATGTCTAATTCGGGATGACTTTTATGTCGAAAACCAATTTTCTCACTCAGGGAGATCATAAATAAAAAGCTCTTATGGAGGATATTCAACAAAATCTCTTATGAGCAGTCTCCGAGGAAAGTACAGTTGTTGACATTTACCCGCGTTGATGAAGAAAACGTGAAGAACAGTGTCGACAAAAAGATTCCACCGGAGCGTTCTCGCAGAAAGCCACTGCAATGCAGACCTGTTAATGCATCTCACATAAAAACTTATCCTCGATTCTTGCTCCTTCGTTGCGTGAGATGAACTATGTGAGGTCATTTGACGGGCCGGAGCCAGGCCGGAACCAAAAAAAATCGCATAAAGACAACTGATGTACACTGAGATGGTCCTCGTTGATATCTTAGAAGAGTGAGCCATTGTTTCAACAACATACGTGTGAATCATGTGTCCACTCCGATCACAAGGCGCAAAAAGAGATGCACTTTCACAGTAAAAAGCCAGAAAAGGATGTGATGAGTTATGTGTAGGCGAAGGGAGAGGCGGATGATGTCATTGTGGACAGTAATACCGAAATAGGGCACCACGCGGCATCTGTGCTCCTTCATTGTATGGAGCCAAACTCGAAGGCGATAGGTGTTTTTAGGCGACAGAAAGTCAATAAAAGTTACCACCCCATGGAAACACCATGGAAACTGCGTGGACGTAGAGAAAATTATCACGCGGTTCCCATGGGTGGAAATTTTACCGTGGGAGTTCATGCTACTCCACGGCATGGTAACGTGACAGATTTCCTGTGCCTCAAACTTGTGGCAGCAAGCGTATTGTCGCTACCTCTGCTGTGGTGGACACACGTCTTGAAGTCCAGAAGCGAGGTACCGAGTGGTGTTCCTGCATCATGATTTATGTTCGACAGTAATGGTGTGACTTTGGGTCGCTCCAATCAGAATTACACAAAAAAAGGAAGTGTTGTGTCGCAGACTTTAGTCTTTGATACCCAAAGATGAGCAAGTAACGCAGGCAGGAGTATGAAATCTTGATTTTGCATCGTTAAACCACGTGGATGAGTCAGGGAATACCGGTCCCCGGATATGCGTGTTTACGGTCATGAAACAATGAGATCAAAAAGTGAGGTCATCTTAGTTTGTGTGCTATCGATTGTCGTTATCGTATTTTTGGCGGAACCTTTCATGTCAAATCGGTACTCTTACGAACATTCTCCGTGGAAAGTACAGTTGTCGACACTAACAAGATTGCGGCAAACGTGATCTACGACACTATCAACAAAACGATTCTATCAGCACGTTCTCATTGTAAGCGATTGCGATTCAGGCTACAATCATCAATTTTTAGAGCGACCAAGTTCAATGACACGACACCAGGCACGGAAATCTGAAATTTGGTGTGAGCATATTATGCATGCAAGTCCGGTGGCAAAGACTGTGAGAAGAGATAAAGGTTAAGGCTTACACTGCCAAATGCGATTGTGCGACCGAAAGTTTGCTACGTGAAGATTTCGTCATCACAAAAGTCGATGCTGGAGGTGCTCCTTCTCCACAGCCACGTCATACTCGTCCTGCGATAACCGGAGCTAAAACGTCACGTCACAGTACCGAGGATCAGTGATGACGAGGGCCAGGTGGAGTGCCCCTCGATCCAGCAGGAGCATTAGTGAGGAATGCGCGTTTGCGCGGAACTTGTTTGGGCGATCACGCGGATCGCGGAACGATGCACCGGACGTTACAGGACTGACACTGGATACCTGTACACCCTGAGCCACCTGCGGAGGATCTTGTCGGAGGTCCAGACGCATCGGGGGAGCCGGGATAACCGGCTTCCGTTGATGTGGTTTTGGGGGCTACCCCACCCGAATCGACCTCCGAGACCCGCGGAGATGGCATTGAGAGCATGCGTAGAAATCATTTTGAGTACTCGGCATGTGGTCTGGAAGTGCTGCTGGGTGAGTGATGCCGCTGAAACAGGCGGGTGGAGTGCCCTTGGGTCTTGAAGTAATTGCAGACCACAGGACAACACCTGAATGTCTGCAAACAGACAGCAGAAGGATGGCCAGAAGAGGAGTATGGTATGCCGGTCGTGTGAGGCCGCTGAAACAGGCGGGTGGACGGACCGAGGCGGGTGTTTGGTTTTGGGCGTGTGGGTGTTGGGCGACTGAAATGGTGAGTTTTAGCGATGAATGGGGAAGCCCCCTGGGGCTCTTTGAAATTGTTGGCAGGAACAGGGTAAAGGGTTTGGATATTGTCTGGGCATTGGTGCTGGTCCCTCTGTATTTATTTTGTTATGTCTGTGTGCCATCTACTTATGGCGGACTGTCACCCCCCCTTTGCGGGGAGGTACCATACAGCGTAGCGCTATCTATCTGGGAGATGATCAACTCCCCTAGTTACTTGTAAACTATAAATAAATCCTTGATGTCATTAGTGAGGAATACAGTGGAAGAAAGTCATGTATTCGCAAAGTCACGTTATCACGCAATTCAACTCGCTCTGAAGTGCCACAAAAGAATACACAATCAAAAGTAGAATGAAAGAAAAGGCAAACATGGTACGTTGCCACACCCCACATCAGAACTATAGTGCAAATGAGGACAGCAAACAAAATATCAAGATCCAAAGAGTGTTGGTTTTTAGAAAAACCATGAGATTTTTATGGAAGATAATGTGGGTTCTTATCGCTCCATTGTTACGCGAGGCGACTATTTCTGTTGAATGCAAATGTTACAAATGGCCCACATCGCAAGCTCCAAGCACAACGCTGTCGAGCTCACCTTGGATTTCGCCGCTCCCTTCTTCGCTGCCACTCCGGTCGCCTTCTTCGGGGCGGCCTTGGGTTTGGCGGGCGCTTTAGCCTTGGGGGCAGCGGCGGTTTTGGGCATAGCGCGGGCAGCTGCTTTGGGCTTCGCTGCAGGTTTCGCGGCGGCGGGTTTGGCAGCGGCCTTGGTAGCGGGCTTCGCGGCAGCAGTCTTCGCCTGGCACAGACATTACGGTTAGTGTGATTTAAGTTATGGTCGTCACAAAGACCTCACCTTGGCTGCGACCTTGGCCTTCGCGGGGGCCTTCTTCGCAGGAGCCTTCTTGGGCTCTGTCGCGGCTTTCGCCTTAGCGGGAGCACGCTTAGTGGTCGTTGCAGCTTTGGGGGCAGCGGCCTTTGGTGCGATAGCCTGAACAAAGTGAAAGAAACTTAAGCTGCTTGTTCCTTTCGTGATCAAATGAAAAATCTTACCTTCTTCGGCGCAGCAGCCTTCTTTGGTGGGGCAGCCTTTTTCGGCGCCGCGGCCTTCTTGGGTGCAGCTTCCTTCTTAGGCGCAGCTTCCTTCTTCGCAGAAGGCTCCTTCTTGGCGGAGGCAGCGCGCTTCGGTTGAGTCTGCATCACATGGAAGCAAGAAGTCAATATCGGCTGTATGATCGTTTCCACGAAAAACCAACCTTCTCCTTGGGGGTAGCCGGTTTCTAGAATCAATACTGAACTCAGTGGATGAAGCAACACAGTCGATAAGAGAAGCCCCACCTTCTCTTTAGGGGCAGCCTTGGGTTTAGACGCAGCCTTCTTAGGCTTCTTCTCGTCTCCAGCAGCATCGTCGGCCTTGGCCAGCTTCACGGGACCTAAATTCGAACGTTAGAATTACGACGCGGTCAGGAACACATCAATATTTACCGTTGCCTCCTTTCGGCTGAACGAAGACTCCCGACTCAACTCCCTTCTTGATGGCGAGGAGAATCTGATCGTCGGCTTCTGTGGTGCATGAAATATCAAATTTCAGAGATCGCTTGGTCCAAGAAAGGTGACAGCTACTCACGTTCTTCCAAGTTCTGTCGAGGTAAACGTGACGAGAAAAGAATAGGTGATGAATGAGGCGATATCCGGGTAAGTTCGCTTGTATCGAAACACGTACCTTGTAGTTGGCGTGAATGTACTTCTTGATGGCAGTACGACTGGATCCGTTGCGTTCCTGGGGCAAATAACGGTAAAAAATAGGTTCACACGGATCTGATCGACGCATGATACCTTTAGGTTGGTGATGGCCTTGAAACGAAATGTCAGCAACACAAAAAGCGGTCAATTTTTGGATTTTCAACTGCTCACCTGCACGACCATATCAGCATATGATGGGTGCTCAGCTGGGCCGGATGAAGACTCTCCAACAGGGGCGGGGGCGGCCTCGTCGACCTGGTGAGTTCAGAGTGAGGTCACAAAGGCATAAGGAAGAAAAAGATGACGACGCACCATGGTTTCATCACCCTTTGATCAAAGATTTGATTCAGAGATGGGAATACGGGGATGGGAGACGGAATGAGAAGTTGCACGAGCGACACGACGAGACAAAGGGGTAAACCGAGTTGATCCATAGCGATCCATCTTAGGAACGACGTCCAATAGCGAGATCGAGAGAATCCGCCCATTTTCTCTCGACGGTTCGCGAGAAATCTCGAGTTGAGAGTTCGAGTTTGAGGCGGCCAATTCGGAGGCGAGATTCGTCTCCCTCAGCCGTCGCAGCAACGCCAGCGGCGAGAAATCCGTCGCGGGAGTCCACGAGAGCACATCTTATCAAATTCAGCTCGGATGGGTCGGCGGATGGGCCAAACGGCGTCGCCGCCGGGACGCGCCTCTTGGCGTCCCGAGCGCAAGGGACGCAACGCGTCGGCGGAAGAGGGCGCTCACCTTAGATTTCGCGGCAGTCGACATCTTGAGTGTGTTGCGGTTCGTGATGGTGTGGTTTGGAGGTGTTGCGGTGGTTTGAGGGCACGGGGCGGCTCGCGTTGCTTGAAATGTTGGAATGGTGCAGGGCGCATGACCTGGCTGGCTTTGCTCCAGACAAATTCAATCCAAAAATTATTACGCGATGAATAAATCAAGGAAAAATAAGAGAAACTTTTAAATCGACCTGGGTTATTTAGATGATGAAAATATAGAGGAACTATCTGGTACCGTCGCATATGGCATGAGCTGAGAGCTCGACAGCTCGAAAATCGACTTCTGCAAGAGGAACAGCTGAGCTGAAAAGACCCAAACCGATCTCAGACGGTAGCAAACTCAGATTCAAATGAAGTACGGCCAGTTCTTGCTGGAAATGAACCCGGATACGACAGAAGTAAGGATGCAATTACGTAATTAACATTCAGTTTCATCGAACGAATCATCATTTCAAAGTCCTACACAACAAAAGCGTCTAAATAAGTATTAGAAGTTCTCATGTCTCCCTGACAACATGAAAGAACCGGTCGAGACCTTCCACGCCGCATTCCTATCGAGTGCAACAATCTCGGAGGGAATTAACGGCGTAGCAGTGGAGCGATATCGCGAGAACCCCGAGTATCCCGAAGGCGGAAGCACCATGGACTCTTCGTCCGAAATTGAGACCCGATATAGGGGCCGCGAACATCGCTGTCACCGTTCATCATCGTTCGTCCTGAACTTGTGCTGGAAACGGAGACGAATTCTTCGACAAAGCTCTTCGCGAGGCGATTGCTCTTCGAATAGATCGGCTGGCGGTTCGCGGTAACTGGTGACTCGCAATATTGGATTCAAATCTGTTTCCAACTGTGGAACCTGCCATGAGGTAGTTCAGCGGTCCGAGATCAAGGCTGTCGCTGTGCTAGGAGAAGAAACTGAGAAATTCTCATTTCAGCATGCTTCAAGGGCCACCCAACCACTCACACGGGACTAGTTTCAGCAAACAAAGAAAAACGATATTCCGCGAAGCATAAATGAAAGTGTATGAGCGTAATTGCACCGAGAGCACTTACAAAGCTCCAGTTGCTCCCGTCGAAAGCTGCATAGGGAAGTATAAATGAGTGAAATGAAGGCAAATTGTCGAAAAAGAAACACGCACGTTCGCCCCTGCTGCCCATCCATCTCTGAAGACGAAGTGAACTATTAAAATTCTGCCTTCGTCAATTTGTATTCGTCGTCCTGCGACGGGTTATACTGGGGCAAAATGAGTAACGTTAGAGAAAGTGCGTTCAGATCTCTTTGTGATCAACGTACATCAACCAAGGCTTGCAGGGGCAGTCCTCTGTATTCCACACTTGGCTCGTGAAGTTGGTTAAGTGGACGCGCAAGATAGTCGAAGAATGGCTGAAAGCGGAATGATCACGATAGTTCATATCCGAGTTTTACGAGAATCTCCAGTATCAAACCCTAGGATGGTGAAGCTCACATGAAGCACAGGCACATCTTCACTTTGAGCTTCCGGATCCTTAAAAGCAGTTGCATCACTAGCCTGGTCTGTCGAGCGGAAGGAGCTGTCTTTCGTGATGACCTTTAAACCTTACGCTCCGCTACCAAGGTTGTTGCTGGAACGCGGAATGGATCGGCCTTTAGTGAGTGTCGAGAGCGAGCTTGGAGTGTTTCACACGGCTCGGTTCATGGAGGGTTGAATGGAAGACCCAGGTGAGCAGTACGAGTCGAGGTTCTCCGATCGCATGGAGTTATCAGTCATAGCGTTCGAGGGCATACTTGGTGTTTGAAGCGTCCGGCAAGAGCTCGAAGTGGAACCTTACGACATCATGTCACTTTTGATGATCGTTGATGGGGAGTGAAGAGTGGAAGAGTCTGATCCGAACAAGGAGGGTCGGCCGTCGTCAGAAGTGTTTGCGTCACTTGGTTCCCCGCCGAAGTCTTTCTTCTAAACGCTTGCCCTTAAATACAGCACAGAAGTCTTCAGCTCTCGTGTGATGCAAAACAGGCACACAAGTAGCGCTCGCCTCTGTTTCTGCCTTAGGATTATAAACCCAGCGACTACACCAATGAGAATGACTGCTCCCCCCACAGATCCCGCGATAACACCAACGTCTGGACCTCCAGGAGAAGGTGCAGCTGTCCCTTTCAGCGAGCCATTGATGGTCCCCCCTTCAGGTGATCCTGTCCCATCTCCACCGGACCCAGCATTGCCCACACCACCAATTCCATGCAAGGTAGGGTCAGAGTCGGGGCTAGATGGATTGGCTGCGCTTCCAGAGGTTGATCCGGAAGGTCCACCTCCTGCAGGAGGCGGAGCGCCGTTGGGGGTTGCACCAGAGCCCGACGTTGGGGCGATACCATCACTCGGAGGCGGCAAAGGCACAAGACGAAGGAGCAATCTGTCAACATCGACTTTTTGTCTCATTTTTACGGCAAGAACGTACAATTTCCGGAGGCTAAGGGGTCGCAAAGGTACATTTGTCATCAATTCGCAATAAGCGGCTTTTGCTCTCAAAACAATACTCACCGGGAGGCGCCGCAGTAGGAGGAGTGTCCGGAACGCCCAGTGGGCTGCTGGAGGACTGTTTGGAGGAGGAGGGGTGGTTGGAACGGGGGCCGGAGAATTCGGGGGAGATGGAGGTGGAACAGCCGGCGGCGGCGCTGCGGGAGGTGGTGGAGGAGTTGCCGGAAGGGGTAATGCGGGAGGCGGTGGAGGTGGAGGGGAGGGTGGAGCAGTTGATTGATATGCGATTTTGCAAACATGTCGCCCCAAAGTGAGGGAGCGAGGTTGGAGCGACCCCATAGACGTAGATTCGGTGCATACGCACCTGGAGGTGGAGGTGCTTGAGCACATTCGGCTGCCGTGCATTTGCATGAGCCGGGGCTGCAAGTGCACGTTAAATTAGGGGGGTTACAGATGCCGGAGACCGAACAACTAGACGAATTCATGAGCTCACCAGCGCTGCGTTCTTTCTGGGCAAAGAACGTCGCTACGAATCTGCCTGCGATACAGGGCCGATCTTGCCATGCATCATCGACTGGGACTACGACCCCTCCGCTCCATGCAGGTGAGCCTATTGCAGCTCCTTCCGAAACTTCACGGTGGCGATCGTTCGAGTTGAGCAGCAAATGAGGGCAATGGTGAGTCGTGGCCGCAAAACGGACACTTCAGCTGCGCAAACCTCGACCCGACCTTACCTGACGCGACCACCCAATCATCAGACATGTTACGAGAATAACCGGTGCACTCTTCATCGCGCAGATTGGGCAACGTTGTGGAGGAGTGTCGCGTGGCAAGAAGCATGGCGCTAGTATAAAGTTTTACACCTTATGTCGCTCGAACCGTTCTTTAGACATTCCATTTTGGAATTTCATGAGGCTCAGAGGTGAATTCAATATTGAATTTTTACTGTGACAGAGCTGCAAGGGAGTTCCACAAGTACGTAACTTTCCTCTGATATACAAAATGAGACAATTGTATGTCTACAATAGGCGGCACCCCATCCCAAAGTCTAAGAAAATAAATAAGCTCGGAACTGTCCGTTACATCGCTGACCTCCTCGCAGAGTCTGGCGGAATGTTCCACTTTGAGTAGCTACTGTCAAGATCGGCCACGACCTCGGACGGAATTAACGGCATGGCGGTGGAGCGAAACCTCGAAAACGCAGCCGAGTTGTATCCCGCCGTCGCAGTTCTTGCCGAGTTTCCACTGGAAACGCTGGTGAAATTTTGGGATGGAACCCGTCCGGATCGAAGAGCGAGACTCGTCGTTCGAGAAAACCGATAGGTTCCAGAGTTGTTGGACTCCAGGCGACTGCCTACAGCGGACCCAGCCATCAGGAAATTGAGCGGTCCAAGGTCCAGACAGTCACTGTCGGGGAGAGTCTTTAGAACTTGAAGTATAGGATAAGTGCGTCAATAGCATCAACTCACACAGGGCTGCGTTTGTAGGAGAATAGCATCCATAGATTGATTGGAGCAACAGTAGCAAAGGATGCGACAAGTCAGCTTACAAAACGTTATGTCGCGGGTAAGCACCAAATAAACTTACAATGCTCCAGTCACTCCAGTGGAAAGCTGAAAACGAAGGGGGAGAGCATGAACTTAGAACAACGCAGCAGCATACGCGCATGAGCCCCCAAACTCACGTTTGTCCCCGACGCCCATCCATCTCTGAACACTGAGGTGACAATTACGAGACTGCCTTGCTCGATCAGTATCTCATCGTCTTGAGTTGGTTCATACTGTTCAAAGTACCCAAACAATGCATCAAATCGCGTATTTAAATTGCTTCCTTGCATCAACGTACATCGACAAGTGCGGCGAGAGGCAGACCTCGGTAGGGAACACTTGGGTGGTCGAGTTGGTTCGCGGGGCGGGCGAGGTAGTCAAAGAACGGCTGTAGTTTTGCCAACGTGATCAACAGTCAAGGAGATGCAATGAGATAAAGCACAGAGGGAGTCAGGCAAGTAACGCACGTGTATCACTGGGACTTCTTCATTCTGCATCTCTTCCGACTCATCCACCTCCTGTTCAAGACTATCTATCTGCCGCATCCCAGAATTGGCCATCCTCGAAGAATGAGACACCACTCTGCTGCCACCATTTTGGATCGCCGCCGAACCACCACTTCTCCTCGACGAGGGAGATACCCTCCCACTGGCAACCACTTTACCCGACTGCGCCTGCGCTGTGGAGTGTCGATCGTTCAGGGTAGATTGCGAGCTGAGAGGCCCGGACTGGTACCCAGCGGGCACGTGATCAGACGTCGTGGAACCGGGTGCGGCGAGGCGCGAGTCCACGTTGTCCGATCGGATGGAGCCATCGTTCATGAAGGCTTTTGAGGGCATGGAAACGCTGGTTGGTGCCGCTGATTTGCGAGATTTGAGGGAATGTTGTATGGTCTCGGTCGCGCTTCCAAGGTTCGAGGATACGATTGCGGGGAAGGAGGTTGGTGAAGATGGTGCGCCCAAAGCACCAACGCTTCCGGATCCATTGCTGGCGGTGTAGTCGTCATGGGAATCGGTGTGGTTGATCTTCGTTGCGCTTGTGCTCTTCGACCTGAAAACGTCACGAGTTCAACCAAGAAGCGTGCAAAGCAATGGAAAATGAGATATAATGCATGCGCAGAGGGTTGTCCCGAGAAACCTTGCACTCACTTCCGGTTCCGTGTCCTCACGAACAGCACCGCACTCAGTCCAGCTATCCCAAGCACTCCCGCCACTATTCCAACAATGAGACCGATACTTGGGCCCCCTGATCCAGAGCTCCCCCCCGGCGGCGATCCAGCGCTCGATCCTCCAGGTGCAGTAGTGGCGCCTGCTGCATTCGTTCCAGTATTGCCCGTTCCACCGGTCCCCTCCGACGTCGATCCAGGGGCAGGCGCCGGCGCCGCACTTCCGGAAACAGAGCCAGATGAGCTTCCTCCTTGAGGAGGTGGTGGGGGTGGTGGGGCGCCAGCGACGACTGAACCAGCGGGGGGAGGAGCGGGGGAGGTATCGCCAGCTGGCGGAGGTGGAGGTGCTAGATAACATACGTCAATAAAGGTGCATTCGACATAAATCGCAATCAACCAACTCACTGGTTCCACCATTGGCTGTGACGCGATAGGGCACGAAGCACGGAAAACTTGTCAGTAAGTGCGGGCTTCATGACGCATTCCTCGAGTGAACTCACCGGGGGGTGCTGCCGGAGGTGAAGTGGGCGGTGGGGTTGTTCCCCCAGAAGGAGGGAGAGGCACAGCGGGTGGAGAAGACGGAGGAGTGGCCGGAGGGGGGACTGCGGGGGGAGGCGGTGCAGCAGGAGGTGGAGGNGGGGGCGGGGCAGCGGGGGCTAGAGAGCTTTATGTAAGATGAAAGCAAGAGCCGGCGATGCGATTCAACGAAGCAAATGCGGTTGTACGCACGTGGAGGAGGTGGCGGAGGCGAAGGGCAAGGGCCGCACGTACACGTCTGAACACTGCAAGCAAAGAAATGTGATTGGTCGGCGAATGGTTTCTCAGCACCGTTCTTGAACGTTACTCACCATAGGTTTCCGTCAATACAAGGAATGGGGCATATGGGAGCCCTTCCGAACAGATCGGGAATGCCAGGATGTTGCACGACTCTTCGGCCTAACCTTGGATATGCCAGCAGAGAGTCATCGGTGTGCACTTGGTGTTCGCCCAACGCATCAGGTCGATTGTTGAGAAGAGAGTTCGGGTGGCGAAAAGAATCCGAGAATGAACTCACCCGCAGACGCTACGGATCCCAGGAAAAACACCGCCGCTATGAGAAAAAGTGAGATGGATCGCATCGCACATCAACGTTAAGGTCAATCGTCGCTTCTTGGAGGGATCACCGAGAGGGAACGGTTCGGAATTCAGCCGGTGGCGGCGTGTGTATGACACACTGTATATTGACCACACTGAATTAGAGCCCGTTCGGTAGCAGTGGTAAAACGTGGTTAGGGCCTGAAACCACCCAATACCATTACCGTGGTATTTGGGTGTTTGATAAGGGTGGTATTGCTGCAAAACCAAGGTTTTGTGGAACCACCAATACCACCCTGTTTGGTAACACAAGAACCACGGTTGAAGACCCTGTAAAATATAGGCGTAACCACGGTTTTGATAGCTCTGCTCTGAGCAGAGTTTTGGTGGTTCGGCTCATATCCGGGTTAACTCCCGTAGAAATCCACTGAAATTGACGACAACTATTGTATTTTCGGGACTTCTTTTCGTTGATATCACCAAAAATGGCCAAGGATAAGAAGGAAGGGGGCAAGAGGAAGCACAACAACTGGACGATTGATATGAGCATCTGCCTGTATACTCTGCTCGAAGACGAAGTCAAAGCTGGGAGGTCTGCACAGAACGGATGGAAGGATGTACAATGGATTGCAATAGCGGGTAGCATCAGTGCCAAATTTAATCTCGACCCTCCTTATGAGCCGCAAACGGTCAAGCAATATGAGCGGAATGTGAAAAAGGAATACACGACACACACTTGTCAGGCTTGTTTGACAGGGATCCGGCTTTGGCTGGGACCCCATTGGGAAGCGTCACAGGGGGCCTGGGAAAGCTTCAAAGATGTGGGTTCCTGATCCCAGTTGTAATCATTGAAGAAATTCATCTGATGGTGAACGTTGTTTGTTTGATGGCGTGACAGAAAGGAATACGAAAAGCTTTGCATGGAGGTGCTGCCGCGGACGGCGGTGTTGCAGGCGGACTTGCAGGAGGCGTTGCAGGCGGTGGAGTAGCTGGAGGAGGTTTTGCGGGTGGTGGAGTAGCTGGTGGTGGAGTCGCAGGAGGTGGAGTTGTGGGTGGGGTGGGTGGAGGAGAGGGAGGCGGTGGTGGTGGAGGGGGTGGTATTTCGTAAAGATTACACCATTTTGACTCTACTATCCACCTCCATGCATCTCGTCGGGCTTGCAGCACCCCCTCCACCCTCACGTCTGCCTCAGTTCATACCCGCCCACGTTTCATACCCGACCTAGCACCTGCCCATGGGTGGCGACTGTTGTTAGAGTGGCCGGGAAGACGGTCGCAGAGGACTCCTGGGAAGATTTGCACTCGCCGTGAGGTCGCGCATGATCTACGCAAAAGACAGGAGACAGGGTCAATAATATTTCAGCAGCATGGTGCTGGTTTGGAGACTTCTGTGAATCTCGGAGTGGGTGGCGTCCAACACCGGTTTGTTTTTGTTTTTGCTCCCTCGGTCCCGTCACCTCCGAGAAACCTCCTCCCGCAATTTTTTCGCACGATAATTGGAAGGACAGATTTGCCGTTCGCATATGTATGGTTTTGTGCTTCATGTGTATACTACATGATATTTACAACCGACTGGTTTCACAAAACACAGTGAACGATTCACACAACAAACGAAGCTTCATTGTGTGCGACCAAAAGGCTCTGAATGTCCTCTCCCACCAACTCCACATCTCACATCGCCTTCCTCTCCTCCCTCTCCCCACCCGCCGTCCCATTACTCAACACACCATTCGACCCAACCGCCACACCCACACCATCATACGCCGCACCTTCCCGCTCCTCCCACCCCACAAGGAACTCGCCCAGGAACCGTATGGGGTCTTTCGGGCGCTCGTCCAGGATCCGTGCGAGTGCGGTGATGATGGCGGGCGCGAGGTGGATTTTGAGGTAGTGTGCGTCCATTGGGGAAGGTGAGGGTGGTAGTGGGGGGATTAAACTTTGGTTGGAGGAGGAGGTAAATGACGACTGGAGGGGTTTGGAATTTTGGAAGAACCTTCCAAGGCGGAAGAATTGTGAGATCAGAGTCGTTCGAAGCGAAACGCTCAGCGTCTCACCTTGCGGATCTGATGTATTGTCAGAAATGGAACTGGATTGCGATTGTCGGAGAAGCAGTGAAGCACACACCTGATCGGACCAAGGAAAAACCGCTAAGAACGAGTACACGCGTATTATTCAACGAGTCGTATTTGTCGTTGTTAGGTCCACTCCCCTCCTGCTCTTGAATTCTTCCCTTTGAACCAACTTGAATTGGAAACCGCTCGAACATCGTGTGGCGCAGACTGTGGCCCAGCACTTCCTGAATTGTGACAGGAGTGCAAAAACACACGCATCGTCCCACCCACACCCCCGCGTCACCCCAAATACACCGCGCACGCCCCTCTCGTGTCGTATGAGCGGTATGAACGGTCTCCCACCGAACCAGACGCACTCGGCGTCACCCAACGGGAACGGGCAAGTGAACGCCGGGGCGGGACAGGTCAACGCGACGGGCACAGGCGTTGGGCAGTTGGGCGCGCTGAGTGGACCTGCGGGTGCTGGAGGGGTAGGCGGGCTTGGCGGGTTGGGCGGGTTGGGCGGTCTCGGAGTGTTGGGTGGGTTGGGCATGGGGGTCGGCAGTCTCCTTGCCGGAAACGCGGGCGTGGGAGCAGGTTCAGCGGACCAAAAGCAGGTGACAGACTTGCAACAAATAGTCCTCCAGCAGCAACTGGCGATTCAGCAGCTGTTGTTGGGGAATTTGCTCGGGAACCCGCTGCTCCAGTTGCAGGCGTTGCAGGCCCAGCAGCAGCAGGTAGCGGCAGCGCAGGCGGGGCAGACGGGTCAGCAAGACGTACAACAGCAGCAGAACCCCCTCGCGAACCTCCTTGCGGCAAATCCAGGTGCCAGTTTACTCGGTCTGGGTGCCGGCCTTGGTGGGCTCGGCGGGCTCGGTGGCGTTGGTCTTGCCGGTCTCGGTGGGCTTGGCCAGCTCGGAGGTTTGGGGCTTGGTGGACTTGGGCTCGGCGCCTTGACTGGGTCTACCACCGCCGCCACAACTCCCACACTTCCCACCCAAAGCGCACCACCGGCCGCTCCACCACCAGTCCCACCACCCCAGCAGCGAATCCCGTACCAGGGAGACCAAGAGGACATGCAGATCGACACGGAGGCGGACGGGGACGGTGACGGTCCATCGTATTCTCCCCAGGAACCGACCGAAGACACGTACGCGGCTCCCCCGCAGCCGAAGCAGTTCGAGCCCTTCAAGCTCAAGAAACAGGACCCTCCTCCACCGCCACCGCCGCACTCGCAAAGACTGCCGCAGGTGCAGGTAACGACCCAGGTCCAGCACCAACCTCTTCCTGCACCTGCACCTGCACCGACAGTGCCGGCGCCAGTACAGCAACAGAACCTCCCACCGCCAACTCCCGTCCCCGCACTCCCGCCCCCGCCGCCTCCTCCCATCGAACCCGACCTCCCACTCCACTTGGAGTACAACCAACTCACGCCATCCTCAGCCGCCCAGGTCCACAAACCAAAACCCCAAGTCCAACCACCTACTCCTCCCGGTCCTGCACCTGCACCTGTTCCGGGTACAGCTGGCCCTTCACCAACTCCAGCGCAAACTTTAGCCCCAACCCGCGCGTCCAAACGCCCCCCATCCCGCTCACTCGCGGCGTCACGCACACCCTCTCCGCGCCCGCGCCGCTCGCCATCGAACAGCCCGCCTCCGCGCCGCCGTCCGTCGTCGCCCGCGCGAAGGTCTCCAGCGCGCAAACGGCTTCGTGGGCGGTCCCCAACACCGCCGGCCGCGAGTTCGGCTCAAGCACCGGCGCCCCGGCGACGGAGTTCGACTCGGTCGTCGCGCCGAATGAGCAGGGGTAAGGGTGGAAGCAGAGGCGTCAGCAGAAGCAGGAGCCGGAGTAGAACCCCTCAATCCCCCCCGTCGCGGAGGTCGAGCAGGAGTCCTGCCAAAGGAAGTCGACGAGCGAGCGGAAGAGTTGCCATGAGTCGGAGTCGCAGCCGCAGCCGGAGCGTCAAGAATCGAAGCAGGAGCAGGACGAGAAGCAGAAGTCCTAGTAGGGATAGAGTGGATATTGTTGGGACGCAGCATTTGTGGGGTAAGCACTATATTTCGATCATGCCGAATTCGGGGCGTCGAACTCACCCACATCCCCATCCCACACAGTCGGCGAAGTCCAAAACGGCGTCACCACCGCTGAGGTCGAATCCGCTCTTTCCGAGTACGGCCGCGTCCGCGACATCCGCGAAATCCCCAACCGGTTCCCGCGTCCCATCAAGGCATTCTTCGTCACCATGGAAAACCGCGAGGGTGGCGCCAGGTTGCTCAAGGGCAGGGTCGTTGTGCGGGGGAGAGTGGTGGTGGTGAATGTGAATAAGAAGTTCGAGACCGGAAGAGAGTTTGACAGGAGGGGTGAGTGCGGACGTGGGGTTGGGAGGGGTGGATGACCGAACCGCAAGTGATCCCACTCTCCCTCACACCGTGTTCGATTTTCAGAGTCCCGCTCGCTTACTCCCCCACCTGCGCGCCCACCCGCGCGATCACCATCGCCCGCCAACGATAGCCCCGCGGGGCGTGGCCGGGGCGATGGTCCCCCCCTCCGCGACAACAGATCCGTGAAGATTGATCTGGGTCACCTTCCTCAGGACATCACCGTGGACGATCTCCGGACCGAGTTTGGGCGGCACGTGGACGTCCTGGACGCATGGCGTGACGAGTACGGGCGCGCGGGCGTCGTTGTGGCCAACTGGGAGGGAGGTATGAATGCTAGGAGGGAGATTCAGGTGGGTTCAGGGGTGGTGGGAAATGGGGTCCTCGTTCGGGTGCTCACGTGCTTTGGTGGTCCCTTTTGTAGGCGAGGGAATTATTAGGCCCGCGTACATCGATATACGTGAACAAAGCGGCGTTGAACGGAAACGGGTGGGGAGGTGGAAGGGGGAGAGGCGACGCCCGACGGTTCGACTCGCGAGACAACAGACCTGATGGGCCAAGCAGTCTACGGGACAAAGATACGAATATGTCCCCCGCGGGGTCACAACCCAGGCGGAACGACTCTCGTTCCCGGTCTCGGTCGCCGCAGACTGGGCGAGGTGATTTCGACAGCAACAAGAGGTTCCCTCCCGCCCCCGGGCAAGGTCCGAGGGACTATGGCGGCGCTCGCAGCGGCTACAACGATGAAGACGAAGCGAACGCGTGCCCGACGCTGTACGTGTCGTTCTTCCCCGCCGATATCTCTCGCCACGCGATTTGGGACGTGTTCGAGCGGTTCGGCACTGTTGATTACGTGAGGCTTGTTCAGAGTCGGAAAGCTGCTGATCTGGTGTATGCGTTCGTGACATTTGATAGCCTCGATGCGGCGAAGGAGGCTCGCAGGGAGATGAATGGAATGAGACTGTTCGGAATGCGGCTGCCGGTCAGAGTCAGTTACGGTAGAGGTATCAGGGTCACGGATCGGAATCCAGATGATCCGGCAGTGTTGACAAGGGAGGCCAGGAAGAAGTATTTGGAGGATTCGAGGATCATTGAGGAAGCCGAAAAGGGTGTCGGACAGCAACGGGGTGCTCAAGTGCAAAATAGTTTGCCGAGGGAAGTGCGAACAACTGATGAGAGTTTCGAGACCGCCGGCAAAGAGGAGAAAACGAGAATCCTACACGGTAAGAGTGGAGGCTGCTGTATACTCTTTCTGATTGATTTCCGAATATGTACTTCGCTCTACCTTTTTCCAGTATGGAGTCTCCCCCCTGACATAACCCCACGGGAATTTCTATCCTTTATGGACCCAGCTTCTCTCGCCACCCTCGTCAAATACAAATTCAGGGTATCTCGAGATCCAGAGAACTCCCAGTCCCACGCGTACGCGGTGTTCCGCGACCGTGCGTCCGCTCGTCATGCAATGGAGTTCCTATCTGGTCGCATGTACGGTGCAAGCGAGACTCGGTGTGGGTACGCTGTGTGCACCTCATCCAAAGTACGGTGCTCTGGCCTCCCCCAGGCGATGCGCATGCGGTCAAATTTGATGGAAGAGTTCCGGAAGTTTGGACCCGTGGAAGGTGTTGTTGTGGATGAACAGAGAGGAGAGGCCGTCGTGGACTTTGAGGAGTCTGATGATGCCAAGAATGCTGTGGTGCAGATTGGACGACGGGGAGAGTTCCAAGTCAGAATCGTGGATGACTTTACACAGACGGATATTGAAGACCAATTGGGCAACGGCTCCAACTTGAGAGGTCAGGACCGTGGTCGAACGGATGTCAGGGACAGTAATGGGTATCAAGATCGCATGGATGTGGACATGCCCCCAGCGGTGAAGAGTGTTTATGAGCTTCCTCTCGTCTTTCAAGGCTCTCTATCGCTCAAAAACCGGGATACTCAAATCGATCTTCATCACGTTGCGGGCAACAAAACCCTGTTCAATATGTTTAATCCAGCGCAGCCAATCAAACTGGTTCAGAGGTTTAGATTCAATGACCAGACCAAGTCAGATCTAATTGCGAAGATGCGAGTGTCTGCAGAAGGCGAGCCAATATCACCGTCGTGGGCGGTGGGCTTAGCCGTCGCTCGTGGCTCAAAGGACAAAACCGCTCGGCCGTTTGATGTCGATTCGTTGCAGTACATATCGGATTACTTCAAGGAAAAGGAATGTGCTGGGGTGACCCAGGAGAATATTCCAGGAGTCAATGGGCACGTAATCGCTCTGAGCTGGATGCCCAACATAGAAGATGCCATAGACGTCGCCCGGGACGCCTACCGAGGGAATTTTCGAGATTTGGCAGAGCTTTCGGGTTCTCGCGACAATGTCGGCAGCTTTGTGGTGGTGTTCGCATCAGTTCAGGTGGGACAAGCCCAGCCTGTGTAAAGCTGCCCAGCGTTCGGAAACGGTAAGGGATATTCACATTTCAAATGAATCATTCTGGCTAATCTAGAAATTATTGAAACAGGTCATCTGTACTTGATCGTGAATTCATCAATATTTACGAGACCATCGGGTCTTGATCATGTGCTCAATGTTTTCCATCTTTCCTTTCGATGCAGAGGGGTAAAAATGTTGCGGGAGACCCGTTGTGTGTTTGTTTGACGTTGTCACAACCTCGTCTCCACAGATATTGTTTCTCTTGGAATACTGTATCGTTTAAAGCTTTGACAGAACAGACTCTTTGTTTCTCAAATTATGTTTAAGCCCTTCACTGGAATCTGTCTGATCATCAAACCAGGATCTTGCGGAGCTCAAATATGTGTCAGAGCATTTTGCATTTAACGTCTCACGCGAAACACTCTTCAAGAACCGCAAAACATGGCAATGAGAGTATTTTCAATTCGTTTTGTATCAAGTTGAGGCGGTCCCACATGTAAGTGCATTGAGGTCTGGGTGCTGCGGCTCGCCGTCGAGAACGTTATTCTTGAGCAACTATCAGTCTGTTGATCGACCATCATGCTGTCTGGGAGAAAATCTGCGATTAGCAATGCCAAATTTTTTGGATGATCCAAAGATCTTTAAAAAAAATGGAGGAGTCGGTCTTTTCTGCTTCCATCTATCTTGTTGAAATCGGACGACCATTTGTTCCAAACGCATTCCCATTCATACTTCGACATCGAGCTACCAGTTTCTTGAATATCTGACAATTGGAAAGACATTTTTCTGGACTTATTGCCTCCACATCCTTGATATGATGGTTTCATCGCCTCAAAATATTTACCTTCCAGTCTCGGTTCTTTGAAAGTAAGTTGTGTCAAATGATCCGATCTCTAAGAGTAACTCCCAAGGCAGTCTTGATATTTACAATTGTTGATATTCTAATCAACGACGACTGTGGAACACAAAGGCAAGATAGTGCTCCATCATGAAACGTTGATCTGAATGACTCACATCCGCAATAATTCTGTAAGCGTTCAGGATTGCAATTTCTACGTAGCGGTACGAGATAGTAGGGACCTTGCGCAAAATATCATTCGGCACTTTTCACTGATGTCAAACAATTTGCCAAGACGCAGGGTGAGAAATTTGGGAATGAGGATGAATTCGAATATGTTTTAATTAATAGTTTAGAGTATACTGGATGAAGCTGCTGCTTTAATGGAGGAGAATAACTATTTTTTACATGAGTGAAGATAGCTGAAGGAAATTCTGCGCAAGGTCCCTAGTATGCAAAATAATATGCAATAAATAATAAATACAAATATTGGCAACGAATGACTGATACCTTAGTGCAAAACCACAACCAAAACGTTCCTGCAGCACTGTCCGAGTGACGCGTGAAGGAATCGCATCACTTGTCTTTCTTGCTGCCATTTTGGTCATCTAGTGCTGTCCACTCTCGCGACACTGGTGCTCCTGCATACATGCCACGGAGTGGGAGTGTCCTCAATTCCACCTCACGATCTCTCGATTCCGAGTCCACGCTTGTAGTTGCTCGCCGTCCTGGACTACTGGAGGACCCTGTCCCCAGGAACGAACTCTCCATAATTACCGGGAGAACTTTCGCTTCCAAAAAATCCCACGCTCCCAGAACCATGTCCATTTCGAAACCCTCGATGGGGTTGAGATCACGACGGCGCGGATCTCTCACACGATTCAATGAGCTCTCTGACAGAACATTGGTGAGAGGGCGCTCAAGGGGATCCTCGACCGTGTCCAGAATACTACGAATATTGGATGAACTGGTGTTGGCGGATCCCACCCGACGTCGCCGGCGAGCGGCGAGAGACGGATGACCAGAGAATAGGAATGTGGAATCTGTTGTGCCAAGATATTCGACGTCATTGGGGAAGTGAGGTGCCGAGGTATTGGGAGCGCCTGAAAGGCCAGCCGGACGTTTCAGGGACTCTCTGAAAGACGCATATGCCGTCGTAACATCTGCATCAATTCTTCGCAATATCGTCGCCACGGGGGAAGCGTCCGTCGTCCCGGTCGTACTATCTTCCTGTTCGGCCTCGTGGAGCAGTGCAACTTGGCCGCCAACTGAAATCACTGGCGATACCGATGGTGCAGTTGTCCCAAATTCAGACCACGCCTTCGTGGATTCACCCAGACCGGAAGCCGTATCCACCGTCCAAGGATCGAACTCCGGTTCCTGATCCTCCGTCTCGCACCATCCGCTATCTCTAGGGAACCCAACGCTCTGCCTGTGCCCTCCACCTCCTTTCCCTCCTCCCGTTTGCGACGAAGCTCCCGCGAACCAGCTCTTTCGTGGAATGGGTATCTTGAGCATTGCTCTCGAGCGAAGGGAGTCGGGAGAGTCGAGCAGGAGATTTGCTCGGCGAAGGTCGTGTGCTATCGTTGGGAGATGAAGTGGTCCGTTAATGAGAGGGAAACGAATGGAGAAGGGGTCATTCTTGCTGACTACTCGAGCTCTTCGCCAGAGCTTCCTGCATCCATTCGTTGCCTTCCAAAACACCATTTTCCATGAGTACATAGACGGTGAAGCCTCCAGTTTACTTCCTCATCATTGCCGGCCGCCTTCCCCTGGCTTTTGGGTCCTTTCCCCCATTTTGCCAACTCACCGTCCACCCCATACCGCATAGCCAAGCCCGCCAGGGTATCTCCTTGCTGCACGTGATGGACAACATGATCAGACTCCATCGCTCAGGGCTCCAAATTGGGGGACGGCAACGAGCTGGAGCCGAGGGATGTGCTTCGCCACATTTCTACAAGGTGACAACATGCAGCCCTGACAAAGTCTGAGATAATGAATTTCGCTGTAAAAAGCAGGGAATTTCAAGTGGAGATCCGTTTGTATGTTTCTGGTGAAATATGTGCATTTTCGGAGACACCAATACACCAAATATTGTCAGTCTCCACCACCGCCTCCCTCCTCAACCACCAACACCTCTCATCTAGTTCATCTTCCTCACAAGGTCATTGATCAAATCCTCCCTGTTCCCCATCTCGCCACCCTCCACAAAGTTCTTGACCTTCTTTCCTGGGAACCCGCCCGTGGGGTTGCTGAGCTTGAAAGGCCAGAGGAAGTTGGACGCCTGCTTGAAGTGCGGGCCGACGGTGGAGATTTCGTGCACGAGATCCTCCACGGACACGATGCCGTATTTGCCAAGCTCGCCCTCAATGATCTGGTTGGAGCTAATGGGGATGCGCTGCTTGTTAACCTTGGCGTAGCCGCGCTTGTAGATCAGCTCGCGGATGGTCTTGACGTTGGGGTAGCTACACAAGAGGACAAAGAAAGAGTGAATACGTGCGTCTCCGGGATTACGCTTCAATACTCACCCCCAGGCAATGTAGGGGTTGACAAGCTGCAGCATCTCAGACGTGGCCTTGTTCAGCTTGACGAACACACCGTTGTTGATCTGGAGGAGACGGAGGAGTTGGAGGATCTTCCGCGGCTTGGGGGCCATCTTGTTGATACTAGCGGCGGACACCGACATCAGCACTGTGCACACACAAGGGAACGCTCGCATCAACATCGACGTACCCCTTCAGCCTAATGACAAAGGCAAGTTTGTGCTCGGCAGGTACGTAGAAGTTGCCACCATTGCGAGCCTGGCGCTTCAGTCGGATCTCCTCTCGCTCCTTGGCGCGGTACTCCTTGACATACTGCTCAGCGCGCTTGAAGATGACACGGCGTTTGCCCTTGGCGGCCTGTAAAAGTTGATGATGATGTGAGATTCATGGTGCTGGGCGATTTGGAACTGCATTCCATTGCCGCAACAGAACTTCCTTCCCATGCAATCGCTCTCGCTCTCGCCACGTCAGCCCCGAAAGATGGTATAATTAAGGTGCAGCATCGTCTGCAGAGACTAGCACCCTTGAAACGGTGTCATCACATTGGCGAACTCATCCAGCACATGAATCCAAAAGTCCATGATGGCATCCAGAGTTGGACCCTTGCAAACACTTCCAACAGCCCTCTGCTCACCTTCTTCTGCTCCGATCGTTGGTCAGCGAGCTTCTTTTGCAGGGCCTCGGCGGCTTTCCGCTTCTTCAGGATGGTCTCGGGGACAGTGGGTT